>PVLC010009795.1:0-52843 GCA_004027655.1 Graphiurus murinus
GTGGCGCCGGGGCCGCGGAGACGGGCTTCTTTGCTCTCCCTGGTCGGCCTTCCGGGTTCTGCTCAGCTGTATTCCAGTTTTCGCAGCGTTTTTCACCTTTTTGTTGCTTTTTTTCTTCTTTCAAAAAACTGGATCCACGACTGATTTGAATCGAGCTCACAGCGGCTCTTGAGACGTGTCTCACTCCGTCGCCATCTTCTCAAATGACTCTTTAGTGTATTAAAAATAATTATGTGAAAAGCATTTCCTATTTATATTATTTAATATTTTAATAGAAAAGGCCTAAGTACTGGGTGTGGTGGCGCATGCTTGTAATCCCAGTACTTGGGAGGCTGAGACAGGAGGATCACAGTTTCATGGCCAGCCACAGCTACTTAGTGAGGCCCTCTGCAACTTAGTGAGACCCTGTTTCAAAATAAAAAAAATAGAGCTGGGGCTATAGCTCAGAGGTAGAATGCCCCTAGGTTCAATCTCCAGTACCACAAAAAAGAAGAAAGAGAAAGAAAGAAGCCTAAGTAAAAATGAAAGAAAATAATATTTGTATTTCTCTTTATGTCCACATGTAAGAAGAGCCATACAGCTAAGACTCAGTTGCCTCTCATATAAAAGGGGGATAAAAATACCAACTTCTTTTACTTTTTATGGGTACAGCATAATCATACATCAAAATGAGGTTTGAAGTTATACAAACAAACATGCACACATCACTTGGTATAAAAAATACCAACTTTTTAACATTGCAAAAAGATTCAGGAGTTGGGCATGGTGGCACACACCTGTAATCCCAGAGAGGCTGAGACAGGAGGATTGCAGGTTCAAGGCCAGCCTGGGTAACTTAGCACGACCCTCAGCAACTTAGTGAGACCCTGTTTTCAAAATTAAAAATAAAATAGTACTGGAGGTGTAGCTCAAAGGTAGAATGCTCCAGGGTTCAATCCCCAGTACCAAAAAATAAAACGTATTCAAGAACAAAAGTATAAACAGTGCATATAGCACAAAATAGTTGACTTAAAAGCAGCAGCTGCAACGTATTCTCCCACTTATACCCTCTGTCTGTGCTTTGCTTTCCTTTGTGTTGGTTTTATTCCAAGACGGTCAAACTCTCCTAGTCTAGTGGCAAGATGGCTGCAAGCAGATTGAAGTTTATACCCCACTTTATCAGAAACTCCAGCAAAAAGACAATTAAGAATTTCAGTTAAGCCAGACATGGTGGGCACACCTGGAATCCCAGTACTTGAGAGGCTGAGACAGGAGGATCACGGGTTAAGGCCAGCCTCAGCAAGTTAGCAAGGACTTCAGTAACTTAGTGAGACCCTATTTCCAAATAAAAAATAAAATCAGGCTGGAGGTGTAGCTTAGAGGTAGAATGCACCAACACCATAAAAAAATAGGTTCCTTTAAAGTGTCAAGAACTATGAAGGATCTGAGATTTTATATTTGTCACTATTTTATAGAAGATGTGATCCTCCTAGGTCAGAGATGAAGGAAAGTTTCTTCCTCACAGCAGTAGCAGTAGCTAGCTTATCAGGTAATCAGTATGATGCTAGTACTCCCAATCCAGTTCCCATAGAGCAATACAAAGAAAGCCAGCCAACACCTACCTGTACGTGCAGTGGATTGCATTATAGGAAAGAGACCCATGCTTAAGGAATCTGCATCTTTTATAATAGGCAGAAAGAGTGCCTTCCCATTGGTCCAGAAAGTGATGCTATCTTATTATACTGGACAATAAGCATACATGTCTATTGCCCTAAAGAGAGACAAGTTATTCTTCTAAGGATGTTGAATACATAAACCTCCTTGAAAAGGTGATCCAGAGCAACAGGCATTGAGTTCCTCCCTCGTAAGACATGCAGAAATGCTAGTGATCTGTAGAGAATTGTTCTGTAACACAGAATTCCAGAATTGGGTTTCATCGGTGTACTCTGAAGTATTGTGGTCATGGGAAAGGTTGCATTGTCCGACCAGGCCTGAGCCATAGCTCATAAATGGGGAGAAGGTGGGCCCCAAGGCAAAAACAATACATTAGCACCATGCTGGTCCATTTACAAAAGTGACAAGGGAGGTGAAAACCATCCTGTGGCCATAAATCTGTGAAAATCTCTACCAATTCAAATGGAAACTTTCTGTTTTAGCACAGAACCACATAGTTGTAGAAACATAGTGCAGTAACAATACCAAAGGAAAGTAAAGGTAATAATAGCAAAGAATATGAAATGACACCTTAAAGACAGTACTCAATGATTAAGAATTTCTTTAAAAAGTCAGACATCATGGTGCATGGGCAGTCAAGACAAGGGGATCACAGGTTCAAGGTCAACAATTTAGCAAGACTCTGTTTCCAAATAAAAAGTAAAATAGGGATAGAGGTGTAACTCGGAGGTAGAATGCCTCTGGGTTCCATCCCCAGTAGCAAAATAAAATTCTCTAGATAGTCTGAGAATAAGGTTTGACTATAAGATAGTTTTAAGAAAATTATATTAATGAACTGGTAACTTTGTTTTCAACTCATCAAATTATTCCTTTGTAACTTGATAGTTTGTGAGTTTCATCTTTGAAGGTCACAATGGAATAATGGAGTTACCATGTTGTCCACCCCATACCGAGTTCTATTTTTTTTTTAATTCTGTCTTTGAATTTGCCAAGGTAACCATCAAAGCCTAGATGACCATATGTCTGACAAGGATGTTTTCAATAGGATTAGAGGTTATGATAGACATGTTTCCCAAACTACATGGAAACCTTATCTCATTATGTCAATATAATTTTTTAAAAAATAAATAAAAGACAGGTTTCATGGTCAAATTTAAGAAGCATGCTACACAGATCAACAGGTTTCTTTACTGCAGGACACCTCAATGCCTTTAAAGTATTATGATCCATTATGAATCTCCGCAAGAGAGATACATAATGCAAAATTCCTTATCCTTTTTTTTTAACCTCAGAACCACCCTTTTTACACAAAATACCTAATAATAATTCAAAGAAACACAGGACAAGAGGAACATTAACAATCCTTACCAACTCAGGATTTCACAATTCTATCACATTATCTTCTATCAAAGACCTGATAGAAATATGACCAGATACTTTCTACATTTTGATACAATTAAGTGACAATGGGTACAGAACCAAATTTTCCCTGGTAGATTATACAGTTCTTCAACAAATTACTGCAATTTTAGTTCATCTCTGAGTTCTTTTATTATAACAGCATTTAGGGTTTCAAAATGTCTAACTAAATGTGTCAAAATTAAACATGATCATTACAGACCAAGAGAGACAAAATAAAGTTAAAACTACCTAAACACTGGGATTTTCTTCAGGCTAAAATATACTTTTTACAGAGTGTACAGTCATAAAACTAGCATTTATGTCAAGCTAGGATTAGTATTATCATACTACAGATACACTGAGGTGCTTTTAGCAATTTTGAAAGGCAGTTTCATATTCTCTACTATAATAGAGTGCCGGCGAGATGTCACCCACCTGGCTAAAACCAGTATAATCATGAGAGGGAGCAAAAACAACAAAATATCTTTGACGCAGCCCTTTGGCTATCTTGAAATGCTAACACATTAAGTTAATGCACTTGGCTGCTCTGAAGAAATGTGGAATCTGCCCTAGTCTAGTTTGAAATAAAAATTGGTAGCATAAAATTGGGAAGTAAATGAGCCAAGAAAGATGTCCATATTTTTTTGTAATAGCCTTGCCCTGAAGAATAAATGTTCCACTGGAAAAGTAGGTAGCCATAGAAAATGAGCAAATTATGGGCTCTCAAAGCCAAAAAAAAAAAAAAGACCTTGAGGACCATCTTATTATATATACCAAGTTGTACAATTTATTTTTTGAGAGGGAGAAGTTTGACAATGGGAAAAAGACACCCCAAGGTAGATAATGTCTTATTACACTTACTATTTCACATTTCTTGCCAGTCTGAGGCTACTGCAAGTGTCCTAGTGTCCTCTTCCCAGATTGCACTAGGGAGCCAGCTAAACAAAGAAGAGTCCTAGTGCAATCTGGGAATTGGACAGTGGAAGATCCATCTTGGTGATGGTGGCGACAGCACTGGCAGCCACATTGGGATTCGAGGACAGAGGTGGCAGTATCCACTGTCCAATTCTACTGGGGTGGTGACACACGCTGTGGCATCCATTGTTCACTGGAAGTAGGAGTATCACAGAGGGGTGTGATTTTCCAGCAAAGTTGTGGCTACATCCGCCAATGTCTGAGCTAGGCTCCAGTCACCTGGGATGTACTTTGTGAGCTACCTAAAATCTCTTCACTGAACCCCTTCCCACTTAAATCATTCAGAATTGAGTTCACTCTTGCAGAGAAAGGACATCTAAAAGATGTTCTTCGGGGCAGTCTCCTGGAGATTTACTAGACTAACGTATCCATGGAAGGGCTTTTATTCTGTGGTACTGGGGATTGAACCCAGGAGGATTTTTATCTCTATGCTACACCCCAACCCTATTTTATTTTTTATTTAGACACAGGGTCTCAGTAAGTTGCCCTGGCTGGCCTTGGGAAGGTACCCTTTTTTAATGTCCTTTCATTGGTACATTGCAATTCTAAATCATAGTGTATTTCAAAGTGATACAAACATACATGCACATAGTACTTGATGTGTTTCCCTCTGGATTCTACTTTGCTTCCCCCACCCCTGCCATCCCCCTACATGTTAGATTGGTAGTGATACATTCATATATGGACAGAGCATTATTACTCTTTTGTGTGTGTGATACTAGGGATTGAACCCAGGGGCTTTCTACCTCTGAGTTACACCCTCAGCCCCTTTTATTTTTGAAACAAGGTCTCACTAGGTTTCGGAGTCTCACTATTTGCTGAGGCTGGCTGTGAACCTGTGATCCTCTTGTCTCAGCTTCCCACATGCCTGTAAGCTAGACAGAGCATTGTTTGCACTGCTTCCTTCATCAAGCCTCCATTTTCTTCTTCCCCAGCTCCCTCCCCCAATCCCTTTCCACTGTTCACCTGGTCTCTCTCCTCATTTATCTGAAGTCCCTTTTGTTCTTGTTTTCTCTCCAGCTTCCACATATGAGTACTCTTTCTGACAGCAGTCTATTGATCAGATTCCAGCAACACTCCTGCTTCTCTCGTTTGCTTTGGGAATATGAGCAAATTCTAAAAGCACCATGCTGTGGCTTCATATAGTGATCACAGGAGAGAAAACTAGAAAGGTCTGTGGGGCCAGGCTTGAGATGACTTTGAATGTCATGTATTTAGCATTAACCTTTTAAGCTAAATATTGAGAGTACAGGATCAAATCATAGTTCTGTCCTGGACTTTGAAAGTTGTTGAGCAGGAGAGTATGACTACAGCTTCACTTTTATCAGTTAATAATGTATAGAATTAATGGAAAGGATGATGGCCCCTCACCTCACCTCTACCTTCTACTTCAGCTGTGGGGACAATTATCATGTATAGTACTACAAGCATCCCAGGTTCCCACCTCATGACCTTCCATGTTTTCTATATTTTGCCTCACAACTTCTTCCAAAGCTTTTTCTAAGGTTGTTTTCTCACATAGGATAGTCAGATAGTGTAAGGAACATAGTTACCATCTTAGAGAACATTCTCAATAGATAATGAGAGTAGCCAAGTGCCCTGTGTCCATCCACACTAAGGAGGCATTTCTTTCTCTGTTTCTCTCTCTCTCTCTCTTTCTTTCCTTTTTTTGTTTTTGTTTTTGTTTTTACTAGAGATAGAACCCAGGAGCAGTCTACCTCCAAGCTACACCCCCAGCCCTTTTTTTTGTTTTGAAACAGGATATTGCTAAGTTACTGAGGGTATCCTGGAACCTGCAATCCTCCTGTCTCAGGCTTCCAAGTACTTGATGTTACAGGCATGCACCACCATGCCCAGCTGGGGAGACATTTATGAAGTATATTCTATACAGTTACCCAAAGGGTTCCAGAGGCATAGAGGCCTAGTTGACCCCAGGGCTAACCAGATCAATAAGGCACATTGAATGATTCTTCCCATTCCCCTGTCTAATTCACAGGACTCCTTCATCCTGCTTCTTGATATCACTTTCCAAATCAGCTACCAAGTCCTCCTTTCAGGATCTGATTTCAAGAGAACTCACACTAAGGCAGTAGTAGACATGTGCTATACATAGCACCTTTCCAGCAACTTGCTTATGTTTGGGGAATTCCCATATTAGGTTCCCATGTTGGAGAGCTAGAAGCCCACATCATTTTCGCTTGAAGGTTGGGCACAGGTATTGGTCTAAAGCTTAGCTGGTCAGAGGCACCCACATGAGACTTTGATTCAGAAGAGATCAGAATGAGAAAGCAGGTGTGACAAAGGACCACAACTCAGATAAGGGTGGCAGAGCATTAAACTAAGGCTTGGCACAGCGCTGGTCACATCCTGCTTGGAATGGCCACAGTATGAAAGCTATGATGAATAAGATGTGAGGCAGTAAGACAGCCAGTCCTCCACCAGAGCAGTCCAACACTCTAACTCGGGTGTTGTTTCTATCTGCATAGCCTCCAAACCAGATTTTCTGGCCCCTCTAAATGTTTTCTAAACCACTAAATGCTCTATAATGAATTACCATGAGCCCGAACTAGCTGGCATTTATAATAAATTGCTTAGGTCCTAAACTACTTGTTGTGACAGGTAGAGCTTGGCTAGTTACTCACTGAAACTATTCTTCCTGGAAGAGAAGGACTACACTTCCCGGCCCCCCTTGCAGTTGGACCTTACCAAGTATCTATGCATGGGCAGTGAATGTCAGAGTAAGTGATGCACCACTTCCAGGTCCAGCCCATAAATGCCTCCCGGGAAACATCCTATAGCCTCTCTCATCTCTGCCAGCTGGATGCAGACAACAAAACTTCAAGGGAAAAGGAATATGTGACCTGAATGGCCACTCAGAGGGCCACTTAGGAATCATTCAGAACACACCCTTTGAGCTTTGCTATGATCTGAATGTGTCCCCCAAAATTCATGTGTTGGAAACATAATCCCTGATGTGACAGTGGTGGGAGGTGAAGCTTTGGGGAAGGTGCTTAGGTCATGAAGACACTTTCTTCATGAATGGAGGAGTTACAAGAGTGGGTTCACTCGCTTCTGTGCTTCCACCGTGTAAGAACACAGCATTATTCCCCTTTTGTCCTTCTGTCCAGTGAGAACACAGCAAGCAGGTCCTCACCAGATGCTGGTGCCTTGATGTTGGATTTCCCATCCTCCAGAACTGTGATAAAATAAACATATTTTCTTTACAAACTACCCAGTCTCAGCCAGGCATGGTGGTACACACCTATAATCCTAGTACTCAGGAGGTTAGGATAGGAGAATCAAAGTTTCCAAGCCAGCCTCAGCAACTTAGCAAGACCCTGTTTCAAAATAAGCTGGGCGTGGAAGCACATGCCTGTAATCCCAGTACTTGGGAGGCTGAGATAGGATGATTACAGGTTCGAGGACAACCTCAGGAAGTAGTGGGACTCTCATCAATCTAGGGGGACCCTGTTTTAAAATTAAAATAAAAATAGTGCTGGGGGTGTAGCTCAGAGGTAGAATGCCTCTAGGTTCAATCCCCAGTATCACAAAATAAATAAAAAGGGCTGGGGTATAGCTTCGAAGTCAAATGCCCCTGGGTTCAACCCTTAGCACTGCAATTAATTAATTAAAAGGACTGGGGATGTAGCTCAGAGATACAATACCCCTGGGTTCAATCCAGAGTACCACAAAAATAAATTTAAAAATGAATTAAATTACTCAGTCTCAGGTATTCTCTTTTAGCAGCACAAACAGACTGAAATAGCCTTGATGGGGTGACATATAAGTTTCTATTGTATTGAAGCCATGGAGACATTGGGATATATGTAACAGTAGCTAGCATTCCCCTAACGAGTACCAGCAGATTCTATTATTTACAACAGATCAGAAACAGATGCTCTGGCAAATTCAGGACACTGAAGATAATTCCGTGAGCTGGAGAATAGAGAGCAAAGGGGACTAAAGCAATAGATCAGACTGGAGAGGGAGGCAGAGGTCAGATGAAGGCACAAAGCCTCATAGAGTTTCAGTAACTGCAAATTCCAACATCAAACCTCCAGAGAGTACAGGCAGGAGGCACAGAATATTTTCATTGTATCCACAGTAATTGTTTTCTCCTACACTTCTAATTATATTGCTTGGCCAAATAAATTAATAAGAGGCTCTTGGAAACTTTGACGTATCTTCAGAGAGAAGCCCCAGAAATTAAAAAAAAAGTATAGGTGACTAAGATCTTTGGAAAAAGGATAAGTTCTTTAATATGAAGGAAAGGACACTTCTCTGGTGATGTGGGGCAATGACAAAGCTAAAATATATGAGAGGATGTCATAGGGGTCCTTTCACATAATTATAGAGGGCCAGGAGCAGAGGCTGTAAATGGGTTTGCTGCACCCAGACATTCCTACAGGTCCCCAGCTATGAAAGTAGAAGAGGAAAAGGCTTAAAATAAGCTACAATCAGTCGATGGGAGCTCAGGAAATCTGTGAATCGGCACGGTCTTATTTTTCTGTGCTCCAGGAGGAGTATAGGCAGAACTGAGGAACAGAAAAGGCTGGTTTTGAGCCAAATAAAATCATGTTATTCAGAAGCTCTTATCTCTCCTAAGCTCAGCCTAGATGCCCAGAGTTCCAGCTTTTGATTACAATGAATTACTGCACCATCATTTGGCAAACTTTGGTGCCTTCATCTCATCTGTTTGAAAAGGAGCCAAATGGCAGTGGGAATTTAACAATCAGGAATGAAATGGAGGAAACTAGTAAAGGGTAGAAAAAAGTAACAGGCAAATAGAAGGGGAGGCATAAAGGACTTTAACATAAGGCAAGGCAAGAATCTGCCAAAGTGGGGGAATTCTATTTAAAGAGATTATTTGTAAAACACTATCTATGTCCTTCCCGTTCCCAGAAATAGGGGCTTCCCAGATGGACCCACTATGATATTTTTATCTTACTCGATGCTAATAAAACTGTTATTGCCTTCTCCCTGTGATCGCAGGCAACATCCTCCCTTATTAGTTCATTCATTGGCTTTCTTAATAGTACTATTGCACCACATTTGGAAAATCCCAGTGTATGTGCTGAACCAGCAAGTCAAGCCTTTGTATTTTGTGAAACCCTCGCAAAAGGCCTTCCATTACACAGTGTTCACTGAAAATTACACCACTATTAAGATCCCCTTGAGGCAAAGGACATTAGGCGTCCTGGTGAAAATGGCAGCTGTCCCCAAAACGCTGAGCCAACCCTGTTATTTTCCCTTTGTGACAGTTCACAGTTGCACCAGGAGCAATTACGCTCGGCAAGAACACTTCAAGTATTATTGTATGTAGAAATGTGACTGATTAGCCCTGCCCTCATACCTCCTCTGGCAACCAAAAGTCTGACCTATACTTCACGGAAAAGCTCCTAGCTACTTGATGACTTGTTTAAGAGATGCAATTAGAGTGATTAATTTAGAGAATATTTTTGGTACTGAGGATGGAACTCGGGGACACTCTACTTCCAAGTTATACCCTCATACCTTTTATTTTTGTATGAATGTATGTATATACTTATTTTTGTGGTGCTGGGGATTGAATCCAGAGGCATTGTACCTCTAAGCTACACTCCAGCCCTTTTTTATTTTTTGTTTTGGAACAGTATCTCACTAAGATGCTGAGAACCTTGCTAAGTTGCTAAAGCTGGCCTCAAACCTGCATTCCTCCTGTCACAGCCTCCTAAGCACTGGGATTATAGGTATGTACCAACACACCCAAATCAGAGATCACACCTCAAGGAGCTATGCATATGCTGTGAAAATGATTAAATTTTATCCTGAATTCAGCTGGTCATCCCTAAGAGATTTCAAGCAGGAGAGTGCTAAGATTTGATTCATATTAAGAAAAATTACTCCAAAGGCTCTGCAGAGGGGACATTGGGGTAATATCTTAAATAGTGGATGTGAACGCATAATGTAAGCTGTAAAGACAATTCACAAGTGAAATCCTGGGGTAAATTATCCTGAATATCTTTATTTACACAATGTAATGCCCTCCCACACACCTTCCTCCAGCTCAGTCTGGGACCCTTAATGTTAGGAGGCAGCAGAGGATTGATTCTGTCAACATCTGCTCAGTACCTGCTCTGTGCTAGGTACTAGGATTGTGCTAGAGGTGAACAATGCACAACACCTTCCATGGAGGAATTTACTCTCCAGTTTTCAGAACTCTCAAAGCCTGGAACCACCCACACATCCTACCACAGGCCTAATTACAGGATTTTGTAGTAGCCATTTCAAGGCTCTGGTTATACTGCACCCACTAATAGAAACTCTGGTGTGAGACCAAGAAGGGGTAGAAGATGGAGCTGGTACCAAGTGAGGAGAAATTTAATTATTTATTTATTTATTTATTTTGGTATTGGTGATTGAACCCAGGGGCATTCTACCTCTGAGATATACCACCAGGCTATTTTATTTTTGTGTGTGTTGTGGGAATTAAACCCAGGGTCATTCTACCTCCAGCTACACCCCAGCCCTTTTCATTTTTTATTTTGAAACAGGGTCTCACTAAGTTGCTGAGTGTCTCACTACGTTATTGAACTGGCCTTGAACATACAATCCTCCTGTCTCAGCCTCCCAAGTATTTGGAATCATGGGCATGAACCAGCACGCCCCACTGAGGCAAAACTATTTGCCTCTGACAAGTAATGAAGAAAAGAAAACAACAGAGGAAGTGGTATGACCAAATGTAGGTCCATTGCACACCCCCAAGCACTCAACATATCTTGCCTTACTTGGTTCACATAGTCACTTTGACAATGAAGTGCTGTTAACCTAGGTATAAAGCACGCACATAGGAAATAGCAGAGCTGAGGTTTGAGCCTAGAATAGTCCTCCGTTAAGTGCACACTGGTAACCACTACATCTTATGTGAGACTGATTCAAGCAGATCTTCAGACCTGTCTGGGGAAGGGCCAGTTGTGAAAGTATAAAGGAAGAGTGGCTAATGAGAAAAGCTGAGGCAGGGGGTCTTGAGGCACTGAGCTTCAGCAAGGAAGCCTGGGGCAATGGATTGCCATAGATTATTTTTTACAAGAAGACAAACAACATACTCAAGTATGCATCATTCAACTATCATCTTGCAAAATACCAAAATTCCTAAGACAATACATAATGCTAGTGCCTGTTCTTACTGAAATCATTATTATTTCTTAAATTTTGGTGTATGTTCTAGGTTATTAATACTATATTCTCTAAAAACTTGTTGAAAAGTCGACATATACCAATAATTTTGCATGGTTTTACCTTAATAATACTTCAGGTTTTTTAATCATTAAAAATAAGCTGGAAGCCGGGCATGGTGGCGCACGCTTGTAATCCCAGCATTTGGGAGGCTGAGACTGGAGGATCCGGATTTGAGGCCAGCCTCAGCTGCTTAGTGAGGCACTCCGCAACTTAGTGAGACCCTGTTTCAAAATAAAGAATAAAAAATAGGGCTAGGGGTATAACTCAGAGGTAGAATGCCCCTGAGTTCAATCCCCAGTACCACAAAAAATAATAATAATAATAAGCTGGGTGTGGTGGCACATGCCTATAATCCCAGTACTTGAGAGACTGAGATAGGAAGGTCGCAGGTTCAAGGCCAGCCTCAACAATTTAGTGAGGCCCTCCACAACTTAGTAAGACCCTGTTTTAAAATAGGGCTGGGGGTGTAGCTCAGAGGTAGAATGCCCCTGGATTCAATCCTCAGTACCATACACACAAAATAAAATTTTAGTGTACTTATGTTTCTTTGTCTTCTAAAATAAAACATCATAATGAAGCTGAACCTAAATGAGATATATTTAAAGATTCAGTGACAGTTTTACCAATAGGATGAGTAATAACTAAATGAAACATGGCCTTGAATGAAACGAAAGCATTTGCTAACTTTAACAATAGAAAAAGTAACTTTTTCTGTAGATGGTACTAAGTCTCTAAATATAACATGATGTTTTTGCATTGTAATATTCTGTATAACAGCTACTTTATAACTAACATTAATTCTCTAAATATGACTCAACACACAATAGCTTTGTATTTCAATATTCTTGGTAATGGCTGGTTTATGTCAGGGAGAATAAAGATTATTATTTGATGTATCTCAGCATTATCTTTTTACATACTATTTTTTATTAAATGTTCCCTTCCAGTATCAGAACTGACCTTTTACAGAAATCTCTACACCAGAGCAAAAATTGATCTTATAAGGCAAAAAGGATATTAAATAGCAGAGCTTGTCGGAGATGTACTGTTCTGCCCAGTTCTAGCATTTTGTTGCTTCTGTGTGTTGCTAACTTCCTATAGCTTTAATTAAATGTTTAAAGCTAAACTCATTAAGGCCACTGATAGGAACACAAGTCAGGTAGGTCAATAATATCCTAGATTATGCCAATGATCATCTTGACATGCCACTCATAATTTTTTTAAAAAAATAAAATTCAACAAGAAAGAGCTTTAAGCTCAATCTTTGCCTATACATTCTGAACTACCCTTCTACTCTCACCCTAAAACGGGTTTGCTTAGGGCTGGGGCTGTAACTCAGTGGTGGAGTGTTTGCCTAGCATACACAAAGCCCTGGGTTTGATCACCAACACTGCAAAAATAATAATTAAAATGGGTTTGCTTTTTAAAAATCGAGAAACAGAAATTAGACTTGTGCTTCATGTTGTTTCTGTGCATGCACTTTTCTCCTCCATCAATCCTCATGGGCCTTTGTTTCTGGTGTGTTTCTGCCACATTTAGAATGCTTAGGGGCCTATTCAGTTTTTCTTACCCTTGGAAAGTAGACAGGTAGACTGGCTCATTTTAGAAGAGATAAGAAAACTGTTGTACAAAATGTAGAAAATGACAATACTAGCTGGACGTGGTGGCGCACGCTTGTAATCCCAGCATTCGGGAGGCTGAGACCAGAGGATCCGGGTTCGCGGCCAGCCTCAGCTACCTAGTGAGGCCCTCCGCAACTTAGTGAGACTCAGTTTCAAAATAAAGAATAAAAAATAGGGCTGGGGGTATAGCTCGGAGGTAGAATGCCCCTGAGTTCAACCCCCAGTGCTGCAAATGCCTATAATCCCAGTACTTGGGAGGCTAAGACAGGAGGATCACAGATTCAAAGCCAGCCTAGGCAACTTAGCTAGGCTCTCAGCAACCTTGCAAGACCCTGTTTCCCAATAAGAAGTGAAATTGGGCTGGAGTTATAGCTCAGAGGTAGAATGCCTCTGGGTTCCATCCCAAACAACACACATACAAAAAGAAAGTCTAAATCTCATGTTGTAAGAATCCTTAGCTACAAAGAATGATAGTCTTTGTCCAGAGTGGCACAAAAGAAAAAAATGTCTTGATAAAAGTTTCTCTTAGCCAGTCACGGTGGAACATGCTTATAATCCCAGTATTTGGGAGGCTGAGACAGGAGGATCTCAGGTTCAAGGCTAGCCTCAGCAATTTAGCGAGATCCTGTTTTAAAATAAAAATAAAATAGGGATAGGGGTGGAGCTCAGAGGTAGAATGGCCCCAAGTTTGATTCCCAGTACCATAAAAAAATTCTTAATGTTTCCATGCTGAAGCTAATGAAATAAGTATTCGAAAAAAAGGAACCACAAGCTGGGTGTGGTGGTGCATGCCTGTAATCCTAGTACTTGGGAGGCTGGGACAGGAGAATTGCAGACTCGAGGACAGCCTCAGCAAGTAGTGAGACTCTCATCAACCTAGTGAGACCCTATTTCAAAATAAAAATAAAAAAGAACCCTATTTCAAAATAAAAACAAAAAATAGGGTCAGGGTGTAGCTCCGAGGTAGAGTACCCCCTGGATTCAATCCCCAGCACCACAAATGAAGGAAGGAAGGAAAGAAGGAAGGAAGGAAGGAAGGAAGGAAGGAAGGAAGGAAGGAAGGAAGGAAAAGGAAGGAAGGAAGGAAGGAAGGAAGGAAGGAAGGAAGGAAGGAAGGAAGGAAGGAAGGAAGGAAGGAAAAGGAACTATGGAGTTTGAAATAAATATAGGCTGAGAATAGTTGATGACATAATTTGTGTGGGTTTTCCTCACCACTGAGTCATCGTGTAAGTAGTGGAATACTGCCATGGTTATCTTTCTGTCTTTATCATGAGAATTAAACCCTATGTTGATCATCTATATAACAGTGATGTTTTGATTCTCAAGCAACTAAAGGCAGAAAGTCAATCAATCAATCTTGGCTTGAATTACAAATAAAATATTCTTTTCCTCAAATCCACCTAGATATGCCTTATGTTTTATATTGTTCTGTATAGCCTGGTAACTAATGACTAGTTTTCTTTAAAAAAGAGACAATGATAGTATCAGTTTATAGGGATTACTAGGCATTTTTGAGTTATCAACAGGTTCAGCAGCTCTAAAGGGTGATGTGGAATCTCACTATTTAAAGTGGGTCCATGAACCACAAGTATCAAAATCCATTGGGAACTCATTAAAAATTCAGACTTTAGCCAGGCATGGTGGCGCATGCTTGTAATCCCAGCATTTGGGAGGCTGAGACCGGAGGATCCGGGTTCGAGGCCAGCCTCAGCTACCTAGTGAGGCACTCCGCAACTTAGTGAGACTCGGTTTCAAAATAAAGAATAAAAAATAGGGCTGGGGGTATAGCTCGGAGGTAGAACGCCCCTGAATTCAATCCCCAGTACTGCAAAAAAAAAAATTCAGACTTTAGCCAGGTATAGTGGCACATACTTGTCATCTCAGTACTTGGGAGGCTGAGACAGGAAGATCACAGGCTAAAGGCCAACTTTGTAATTTAGTGAGGCCTTCAGCAACTTAGTGATACCCTGTTTCCAAATAAAAAATAAAATGGGGCTGGGTATATAGCTCGGAGGTAGAACACCCCCTGGGTTCAATCCACAGTACCTTCCCCCCACCAAAAAAAAAAAAAGAGGACAAGCTCTGAGTTCAAGTCCCAGCTCCATCATTCACTGTGTAGCTGACTGAAAGGAATGCTTTCCTTGTAATTGATCTATTTCAGTCAGTATTCTCACTGCTATGCCCCCCCCCCGCAAAAAAAAAAAAAAAAAAAAAAACTGAGCACACAACTCAGAGGAAGGAAGATTTATTTGCTCACGGTTCTGGAAATTTCAGGGGTTCCATCCATGTTAGGCTGGTTACATCAGTGAAGCTCATGGAATAGCAATGGGAGAGAGGGAGAGAGCAAATGCTCTGCTCTCACATCATGGAGGCCAGAAGCAAGAGAGAGCAAGCAAGCAAGGGGATTCAAGGGCACTGGCACAGTCCCTCAGACCACGCCCCCAGGAACCCACCTCCTCCAGCCACACCCTACCTACCTAGGTAACCACCCAGTAAATCCAGATTTATCCACTGATGAGATTATAACCCTCATGGCTTAATTATATCAACTCTGAACATTAATACACGAGCTCTTCAGGGGACAGTCTATATCCAAACCACAACAGCATTTCTAGCAATGTCTGGCACACAGTAAGAACTCAATAAGTAACAGCTACTATTACTATCATTGTCACTACCATTGCTATATCATTATTATCATTGTTATTACTAGAGATCTTCTGGTTTAACACTAAATTAGCACTCTCTAGGTAGAGCTATTCAAGCAATTCCATATGCATACCATCCCCCACTGGTTTTCATCCAATTTGCAACTGGGAAATTATATCTTATACCTTATTAGTTGATGCATTTTTGCAGACAGTGGGACAAACCTGACTACAATCAAGTTGTAGAGTCTTAATGCCAAACATGCCTCTAATCTGCTGGGATACTCACTCTGTTCACACAGAAATAGAACTTGCCTGGCATGATTCTGTGACTCCATACTGTATAGCAAACCCTCTTCTCTAAGTACCCATAAACCACTCGATTTAATAATTCATTCTAGTATTTTGAGCGAATTCAATTTCCAGCTTGAGGTTAGAGTTTTTGGGAAATTGGGACATTTTCCCTTTCCAGTCTGTGAGCTTGCCTCTTCCCCCACAGTTCCTCAGAATTACCAGCAATGGCTCCACGATTTCATCTGCCTTTGTCTAAATTCTCTCAGATTGTCATTTTTCTGTGTCAGAAGATGTAAGTCCATTTAGAGTGACTTTACAGCTCTCTTGATCATCTCATTTATCTCTTCCTTCAATTCCTCTTAGCCAAATGTTTTCTGACCTTTCCACATCATCTCTGATACCCACTAACATGACACTATTAGGACCAAGCAATCAAGCTAATCCAGTTCATATTTGGAGGGGCGAACAAAGGATAAATTGAAAAACCTATCCCCAAAAGAATTAGTTTTTTTTTTTTAATCAAACCTCAGTCCATTTGGGACTAAAGTAGTTCTGATGACAGTTTTGCAGGTTTATATTTGGGGTGTGTGTGTGTGTGTGTGTGTGTGTGTGTGTGTGTGTGTGTGTGTGTTACTGGGGATTGAACCCAGGGGCATTCTACCTCTAAGCTACTCCCCAAGCCCTATTTTATTTTTATTTTAAAACAGGGTCTCACTAAGTCGATGAAAGCCTCACTAGTTGCTGAGGCTGTCCTCAAACCTGCAATTCTCCTGTCTCAGCCTCCTAAGTACTAGAATTACAAGCATGCACCACCACATCCAGCTATATTTGTTCTGTGTGTGTGTGTGGTACTGAGGATTGAACCCAGGGGCATTATACCTCCAAGCTGAACCTCAGTTCTTTTTAATTTTGAAACTGGGCCTTGATAAATTGCTGATGCTCTCCTCAAACTTGTGATCCTCCTGTCTCAGCTTCCCAAATGCTGAAATTACAGGCATGCACCACCATACTCAGCTTATATTTGTTCTTTCATAAATGAGAGAATGTAGAATGGGACTTTGAGCCTAAAGCTAATGTCAAAAAAGTAGTAAATGGTTCCAAATTCCAAAGAGAGCCATGAATAATTGGGACCAGATTCCCACAAAATGGGCCCTGCTCCTGTCAGTTATCACATCTGGAAGCAAGGGCAGAGAAGAGATGAGATGATTCCCCCCAATCTCTCTAAGTTGAATACTGGAGGAGTCACAGTGACAATCTTCATGTGGGAGCACAACGGGAGACTCCATCCCTCCCCCTGAAAAAGGGACGAAGGTGCTCTCTTCCCACCCCTTTGAGCAAGGCAAACCAGTGTCAACTACAACCTCAGAAGGAGCTTTCATGTTACACAATATGGCTACAATCAAGCTGAGCATGATGGCACTCACCTGCAATCCCACTACTCAGGAGGCTGAGACACGAGGATCACAGGTATCAGGCTAGCCTCAGAAACTTAGGCCTTTAGTAACTTGACAAGACTGTTTTAAAATAGAAAATAAAATAGGTCTGGGGGTGTAGCTCAAAGGCAGAATGCCCTGGGTTCAATCCTTAGTATCAAAAATTTAAGAAAAATAAGAAAGTATGGCTATAATCGAAAAGACAGAGAAAACAAACATTGGTGAGGATGCAAAGAAATTGTAGCCCTTGTACACTGTCAGTGGGAATGTAAAATGTTTTCAAAAGACCTCTCTGGAAACCAGGCTGTCTGTTCCTCAAAAGGTAAAACAAAGTGTTATTATGTGATTCAGCAATTTATACTCCTAGGTATAAACACCAAAGAACTGAAAACCTACGTTCACACAAAAACTCACACACAAATGTTCACAGCAGCACTATATTCATAATAGTGAAAATGTGGAGATAATTCAAATGTTCATCAACAGATACAAAAAATATGTCTTATCCATACAATGGAATACAAGTTAGCCAAAAGAAGAAATAAGTACTAATCCATGCTACAACATGGAGGAACTTTGAAAGCATTCTGCTAAGTGAGATAAGCTACATTGTATATTCTATTACTATGAAATGTCCTGAATAAGGAAATCCACTGAGACAGAAAGTAAGTTAGTGGTTGCCTAGGGCTCCGTGGAGAGGAAGGTGGAGGTTAATAAGTGATACAGGCTTTCTTTTTTTCTTTCCTTTTTGGTACAGAGGATTGAACCCAGGGCCATTCGACTTCCAAGTTATACCCCCAGACCTGTTTATTTTTTATTTTGAAACAAGGTCTTGCTAGTTACTGAGGCTGGCCTCAAACCTGCAATCCACCTACCTCAGCTTCCCAAGTACTGGGATTACAGTCATGTACCACTGTACTTGACCAGGGTTTCTTTTTATAGTGATGACAACATACTGGAAGTGATTGGGATGATGGTTGCAAAAGTCCACAAATGTATTAAAAGCCAGTGAATTGTGCACTTTCAATGGGTGAGTTGTATGGCATGCTAATCATATCTCAATAAAGCTGTTGCAAAATAAGAAGAGGATAAGTGAGGGAGGAGGAAAGGGGAGAGAGAGAAAACAAGATAAAGAAGCAACAGCAGAGATGGTCCCCCCCTGCTCTAGCTGGCTGCTCACCAAGGTACAGAATCTCCAGGCCTGTCCTAGTACAGATTATCAGAGCACAGTGAGGGAGTGCTGGGCACTTTGGGGGCTGATGTGATCATGGAAGCACCAGCTTCTAGCCTGGAGGTATAAAGTGGGCAGGGTGAGGTGGATGCCGGAATAACCCATCCTGACATGGCAGTGAAGAGGGTGGCTGTGGACATATCTGCATGCCACAGATTTGGTAAGGCAAAAATGAACATTTTTCCTATAGGCCAAGCCTTTGGGCTTGAGCAATTGTGTTAGCACTCCACTAGACAAAGGGAGCCTATAGCAGCCAGAGGCTTGGAATACACAACTCACAGTGGTAGCTGAGGGAGAGGAAAGAAAAAGGGGCTCAGCCACATCTCTCCTGTAGGGACCTACAGAGTGGGGAGCTCCCCCGCCCCGGGTACCTCTAATATACTATTTCTCAACCTCTACTGGGCCTTTGAATCACCTGGGGATCTTATTAAAATGTGGGTCTGAGATGGGGTTTGGCATTTCTAACAAGATCCCAAGTGATTCAGATTCCACTAGTCAGAACCAACATGAAATAACAGAGCTTTAAATTAGTACTTCTAAAACAATTTGGTCTCAGGATCCTTCTGCACTCTTAAAAATTATTGAGGATCCCAAAGACCTTCTGCTTATGTGGATTATAGATATTACTATATTTGAAATTGAAACTGATAACTTGTATAGATTGATTAAAACTATATAAAATGGTAATAAAACTGATAATATGTATAGATTAATCCTTTTTCTTTTTTTTTGCAGTACTGGGGATTAAACCCAGGGGCATTCTACCTCTGCGCTACACCCCCAACCCTATTTCTTATTCTTTATTTTGAAACAGGGTCTCACTAAGTTCCAGAGGGCCTCACTAAGTGGCTGAGGCTGGCTGCAAACCCACGGTCCTCCTATGTCAGCCTCCCAAGTACTGGGATTACAAGAGTGTGCCACCACACTTGGTTAGATTAATTCATTTAAAAATAACAATAAAGCCCATTACATGTTAAAGAAAATAACATTTTATGGAAAAACTATATTTTCCAGAGCAAAAAAATTTAGCAAGTGACATTGTTTTACATTTTTGCAAATCTCTGACATAAAAGATAGCTGGATTCTCACATCTGCTCCTGCATTTAATCTGTTGCAATATAATGGCTTTATTTAAAATGTGAAGAGTCACTTGCTGAACATGGTGGTGCACACCTGTAATCACAGTACTTAGGAGGCTAAGACAGGAAGATTGCAGGTTTGAATTCAGTCTCGACAACTTAACGAGACTCTGTTTCAAAATAAAAAAAATAACCAAATAGGGCTGGGAATGTATTTTTTGAGGCAGAATGTCACTGGGTTCAATCTCCAGGCCCACAAAAACAAACAAAAAACGATTATAAAGAGTCGGGTATGGTGGCACACACTTATACTCTCAGTACCTGAAAGGCTGAGACAGGAAGATCACTACATTTGAAGACAGCCTTAGTAACTTAGTGAGTCCCTATTTCCAAATAAAAAAATAAAATAGGACAGAGGTGTATCTTAGAGGTAGAATGCTGCTGGGTTCAATCTTCAGCACCACAAAAAAAAAAAAGAGATTACAAAAAGTCCGGCATGGTGGCCCACACCTGTAATCTCAGTACTTGGGAGGCTGAGACAAGATCACAGGTTTCAGGCCAGTTTCAACAACTTAGTGAGACCCTGTTTCAAAAAAAAAAAAAAGAGCCGGGCGTGGTGGCGCACGCTTGTAATCCCAGCATTCGGGAGGCTGAGACCGGAGGATCCGGGTTCGAGGCCAGCCTCAGCTACCTAGTGAGGCACTCCACAATTTAGTGAGACTCGGTTTCAAAACAAAAAATTTAAAAAAAAAATAGGGCTGGGGGTATAGCTCGGAGGTAGAATGCCCCTGAGTTCAATCCCTAGTACCAAAAAAAAAAAAAAAAAAAAAGAGCAAAAAAGCCTGGGGTGTATCTTGGATACCCCTGGGTTCAATTCCCAGTACAAAAAAAAAAGAAGAATATGAAGAATATCTGGCCTTGTACAGATATGTAATTGAAAAAGGAGGAGTATTTTAATAACCTTTTCAGGAAATTATACTCTTCTTTAATACACCAAAAACTCGATAAAAGATAACTTCTTAAAGGTTAATTGCAATGTAGAATCTGAAACTGTAACAGTGAACTTTTCATATGCTGTTACATTAAAATCAATTGGTTGAAGCCGGGCGTGGTGGCGCATGCTTGTAATCCCAGCATTTGGGAGGCTGAGACTGGAGGATCCAGGTTCGCGGCCAGCCTCAGCTACCTAGTGAGGCACTCCAAAACTTAGTGAGACTTGGTTTCAAAATAAAGATTAAAAAATAGGGCTGGGAGTATAGCTCGAAGGTAGAACGCCCCTGAGTTCAATCCCCAATACTGCAAATAAATAAATAAATAAATAAAATCAATTGGTTGGTCCTGTACCTTGAACAGATCTTTGATGTGATTTTGTAACATTAGTAATTTAAAATTATGGGTCTGCTGAGTTATGCAGATGTTCCACATGTCGATGCATTTCATTATATAATTTCAAAATCTCCCATTTGTTAATACCACCATTGCTCTCACCAGTCAGTTCCCCAGAAGTTTTTTTTTTTCATTTTTAATATTCATTTGTTTCCTCCATTCCTTCTCATTGCTTTTTATTTTTATTTTTTTATTGTAATAATTCGTGCTTTGTATAGATACATTTTTGTTAGGTACAAATTGATAAAGACAAATGTGCACACATTTCATATCTGACCCTTTCACCAATTCCCACCCCGCTCCCTCGCCCTCCCTCCCTCTCAAGTTCAGTTCAGTGAGTGATCTTGATATAATTGTGTAAGTACATCATGTGCCTTAGGATGCTCTCCCCCCACCCCCACCCCCCGTCCATTCCCTTCAGTTAAATCAACTTCTTTGCTTACTGGGAAGCTTTTTAGTTTATGGTGATGGTAACAAGTCTTCCAAAACTTTATTTTGTTTGAAAGCTCGAATTTTATCTTTGACAGCAAATACTGTCAGTTGTTTCCCTTGAAGTGGCAGGCCCAACTTCACTCATTTGCAAGAAGGTAGCTATCACATACCCAAGCCTAAATAACCACAGATTATTAGGCATTTTTCAAGTGAAAATAGCATTCCAAGAACATAAGTGGCCAGTTCAGCTCGCAACTCAATCATAGACATAATCTTTCTTGAGACAACTGTTAATACTTCCGTAGGCGACTTAAGTGCTTTATTAATTCTCCTTTTCTCATACAAGAATAAAAAAATCTGAGCTGTGGTGGCACATTCCTGTAATCCCGGTACTTGGGAGGTTGAGACAGGAGAATCACAGGTTCAGGGCTAGCCTCAGCAATTTGGCAAGACCCTCAGCAACCTAGCAAGACCTTGTTTTAAAATAGAGCTGGTGATGTGGCTCAGGGGTAGAAAGCTCTTGTGTTTAATCCCCAGTACCACACACATACATAAACACACACACACACACACACACACACACACACACACACACACACAGTAAAAAAGTGTGTATTCAAAGATCAGAATTCAATAAATTTAGTAATTTTTACTATTTTATCATGGATATTCTTAATCAGACTTGGAGTCAGTTTGGGTTTAGCACGTTGCCAGGAGAGCACAACAATAAAGAATACCATGGCTACCAATACAGTTTGGTGCCCTTGCCTTGATTTGTGCTAAGGCACCAGCAGGGTTACACATCATTGCTTTTATGACATCATTGCAAATGACAATGCAGGAAAAAGGGCAAATGACACCTTAGTATTAACATGAAAATAGTTTTGATCTCCCAGACCAAAGGAAGTTCTCTCGAAACTACCGCCCTAAGGAACTCACCACGGGGCCCACAAGAAAGCCAGCGGTTGGAAGGTTGCCACCAGAGGGCACAAAGGCCTGGCAGTATGCGTCAAAGCAGCCACATCAGCCAAGAGAATGGGTCACAACAGCAGCCTGTGAAGTGCGGAGACCTTTGTCTACTTTCTTCTCTCACCTCCCCATGGCCAACATGCCTGGTGATCTAGGCCCTGGAAGAGAGATTGGATAAACTTTAGAGCTAGACCAGGCTGCTCCAACCCAGCTCAACCTTGGGCTTGAACAAGGAGAGGAAATGAGATTTAGATCAAAATCAAAATTGCAGTTTTTAAACTGGACTGGACATCTAATAATCAAAAGTAACCAGAAAGTTATGGAATCTGCCCAAAATGTTATTAAGAAAACAGGAAGGGCAATAAGACAGAGCACAGTTGGAAGCAGGGATTAAAGCTAAATAAAACACTTTCATGTTTCTATCCCCACTGAGTTGAGACTCTTCATTAAACAGTTATGTCTAGTCCCCGTTCCATTTATAATGCATACGTATCTGAGCTAATTGAAAAGCTCCCTATGTGACATGCCATATTTCTTTTCCTCCTTGTCAACATCGTATCATTCTTCTATTCAACAAAGTTTGATTGAATGCCTACTGTGCCAAGCATTCTTCAAAGGACTTGGGAAACACGAATGGGGGAAAAAAACAGATGGAGAATTGTTGGTGGAGCTTACATTTATAATTGGTACTTTTAAAGGTTTTCCCCTCAATTTGCCATGTAGGCTCAGTTACAAAGCATGCGTGTATCTTTGTTTTTTGTTTGTTTGTTTTTGTTTTTTTGCGGTACTGGGAATTGAACTCAGGGGCATTCTACCTCTGAGCTACACCCCCAGCCCTATTTTTTAATCTTTATTTTGAAACCGAGTCTCACTAAGTTGCGGAGTGCCTCACTAGGTAGCTGAGGCTGGCCGCGAACCGGGATCCTCCGGTCTCAGCCTCCCAAATGCTGGGATTACAAGCGTGCGCCACCACGCCCGGCTGCATGCGTGTATCTTGAAGCAACATAGCAGGGTTCAGTGGAGCTCAGCTAAATATTATGAGTGGTCCATAGGCTAGGCCCAAGAAACATGACCAGCAATCTTTATTTTCCAGTGTTCCAGAGTCAATCCAACAGTCAAGGTTATCCCATAACCTCCTGGGCAGGATTCCAAGAGCAGAAGGCTCAGGGCAAGATCAATAATAGTGGCAGCATCTTGATTTCAGTGGGATATAGGATTCCAAACCCAGCCAGTAGCTGGAGACATAAAGAATAGTCCAGCTCCTTCAAGGAAGGAGGCCTGGGGAAGTTAGGGTAGGGGAAGATCTTAGTCAAGTGAGTTGACGTTCACTTGGGAATTTAGTAACAGAAATAAATACCACAGGTTGGAATGGACACTCTAGATTAGATTCAAGTCATAGGACACTTTCCTGGGTAAATGGTTGCTGCCTGCTGAGCATTTTGAGTGTGTGTTCCAGGGCCAGTTGTACATCATTAGAGACTCTAAGCCCTGAAAAGACAAGTAACAATAAAAAATAGTACTAAACTAGGAATTAAGTATAAAGAAGACCAATATTGTTCTACTTTTTCCCATGATGTCTTCCTGTTTTCTTTTGGTTTTTGGTACTGAGGATTGAATCCAGGGGCATTCTACATCAAGCTCTTTTTGTTTGTTTGTTTTTAATTTTGAAACAGGGTCTCACTAAGTTGCTAAGAGTCTCAATAAGTTTCCAAGGCTGACCTTGAACCTGCAATCCTCCTGTCTCAGCCTCCCAAGTATGGGGTTTACAGGAATGTGCCACACCCAGTAAACCTTACATAATCATAAAAGTCTTGAGCAGAGCATCTAAAAATGTCTTTTTGTGTGTGTGGTACTGGGATTGAAACCAGAGGCATTCTAACCTTTGATCTATATCCTTAGCCTGATTTTTTATTCTTTATTTTGAAACAGGGTCTCACTAAGTTGCAGAGGACTTCACTAAGTAGCTGAGGCTGGCCGCGAACCCAGATCCTCTGGTCTCAGCCTCTCAAGTGTGTGCCACCATGCCTGGCTAAAAAAAAAGTCTTTTTTTTTAAAATATACTTTTATTGTTGCATTGTATTTATATATCATAATGAGATTCAGAATGATAGAAACATACATACACACAACACTCGGTGTGTTTCTCTCCATATCCCACTCCACTCCCCCTGCTTCCCTGTAGCTTCTCTTCCATGTTGTTGAGATTGGCATTGATAATTTTGTCTATGTACGTAGCACTATTTGAACTGTTTCCTTCATGAAGTTGTCCTCCCCTTCATTGCTCTGCTGGAATTTCTCCTTTTTTATCTGAATTCCCTTTTGTTTCTCGATTTCTCTCTAGTTTCCACATATGAAAAAAAAAACATATAACCTTTGACTTTCTGAGACTGGCTGACTTCATTTAGCATAATATTCCCTAGTTCCATTTATTTTCCAGCAAATGACATAATTTTATTCTTTATGGCTGAGTAAGGTTCCATTGTGTCCATATCCCATAGTTTTGTAATCCATTCATCTGTTGATGGACACCTAGGCTGGTTCCATAATTTGGCTACTGTGAATTGCGCTGCTATAAACACAGATATTCATGTATGTTATGGGCATTGAATCATCCTAGAGTGTTTGTTAAAAGTGAAGATTAGTGGGTTCAACTTCAGACAGGGATGAGAAGGTAGCCAATAAAAGGTGCAGTCTCAAACCAGTTACTACTGTGAACAACTAGAGCTTAATCCCACTGGGAACATTGGAAACATAGAGTTCACTCATCTCAGAATTATACTACCAAAGAGGAGACAGATGGAACATTTGGACACAAACTGCCCTCAGTGACTCAGTTGGCATGAATTCCCTAACACTTCTGGTCTACAAAAGCAGAGCCCTGTGGCAAATCATGCAGGTGCTGGGAGTTGGAGGTCAGTCTGGGGTTCACTGAAATGGTAAGGACTAAAGAAATATGGGTGCAGCCCTGACATCATCTGCTTCACTAACTAAATTAACATGTCTGAGCAGGGTTGGAATCTACATTCTGAACAAGCTCTTCCCGCAGTAGTTGAAGAACATAGAGTATTAAGAAAACAGTGTAGCTGGGTGTGGTGGCACATGCCTGTAATTCCAGTACTTGGGAGGCTGAGACAGGAGGATCAAAGGTTTGAGGCCAGCCTTAGCAACTTAACTAAGACCTTGTTTCAAAACAAAAAATGAAATAAGGCTTGGGGTGTAGCTCAGAGGTAGAAATGCCTCTGGATTTAACCTTTAGTATTTAAAAAAAAAAGAAACAGTGAAATAGGGTTGGATTTGAAATTTCTTAAGGGCTTCTTTGAATGAGAAGGCACCATTACACCATTTCCCTCCCCCACCAAAAAGTCTCATTTTAAGAAACCTTCTTTTTCTTAGGATGAGAGTATAAAACTGAAATCTACCACTCACCATTATAATCCCTGCGCTGAACTTGCCTTTTGTGCTGGGGAAGCTATTTTAGACAAGCCCTGTGAACTTAAATAGGGAAAGTGATTCATTGGCATGTAAGGTCCGTTTCATGTTGATGTCAAGATGGAGAAATCAGATGGTGCTAAATGTTCTCTCAGGTCAATACTTGATGACTTCATAGCTTTCACCAACATTCTTAATGGTTCGACATTTAGCACTAAAGTCCGGGAGCTTTTTGCCAGCTCTTTGTGAAGGGGGAGTCCGGGGAGAGACTATTGAAAGGGTTTTTTTTTTTCCCAAAGGTTAGTTAATGCACTAGGGCATGGATTTCATTACATGATCACATATCACTGAGTAGCAGAACGTATAGTAAGCAATCTAAAAATAATTACTACTCAAATGGCGATTAACCAAAAGTTGACCGTGAGCCAGGCTTTGGAAATGTGATGCTGGGGGCTAAGAGGGCAGGTTCCCGGGACCCTGAGCTGCAAGTTGGAAGGGAAAAAATTGAGTTCCTGCTACTGCAGTTCTCATTTACTTTCCCTTCCTGTTTCCATAACTGTCTCCTACCCTGCACCGACACAGGCTGCAAAGGACTCGTAAAGGGCAGCCATCATCCTTTTTTGCTAATTAGGAACAATCTTGTGTATGTGAAATATATCAACATAGATGATAAATAGTGCTCATTGGTACTGGGTGGCACGCTCTTTCTATAATACCACCAGGTCTAGAAAAGTGCACAGATTGAAGAGAAACCAAAAGAAGGAAGAGTAACTAGCCCCACACGTCGAACTGAAGCTTCTCTTAAAGAACTAGTCTCGCCGGGTATGGTGGCGCACACTTGTAATCCCAGTACTTGAGAGGCTGAGACTGGAGGATCTGGGTGTACAGCCAGCCTCAGCTACTTAGTGAGGCTCTCCACAACTTAGTGAGACCCTGTTTCAAAATAAAGAATAAAAAATAGAGCTGGGGGCGTAGCTCAGAGGCAGAATGCCCCTGGGTTCAATCCCTAGTACCTTTAAAAAAAAAAAAGCTAGTCAGAAACCAGGTGTGGTGCCACATACCTGTAATGTAATCCCAGTACTTTGGAACTATAGATCCAAGGCTAGCCTCAGCAATTTAGTGAGACTCTCAGCAACCTACTGAGACACTGTTTCAAAACAACAATAAATAAATAAATAAAAAGGACTGGGGGTATATCTTGGAGGTAGAATGCCCTTGGTTCAATACCCTGTAACACACACACACACACACACACACACACACACACACACAGTCAGAAATGCTTGGGGAAGGCAAAGAAGGAGAGTACATGGAACTGAGTCATGCATCCTGAGCTTCCCTCTCTGCCAAAGTTCTCACCACACTTTCTTGTCTTGATTTCTCTTCTTGCCTGTCTCTCCTCCCTTCTGCTACTCCAATGACAGTTCCTTGAAGATAATGGCCAGGTCATGCTCACTTGCAATTTTTCTCTGCCTATTATACAGGAAACTCACATTCCATTTTGATTGAGTTAGCAAATTAATAAACTTTTTTAGTACTGGCATTCTATCTTCAAGCTACAACCCCAGCCCTATTTTACTTTTAATTTTGAAACAGAGTCTAAGTTGTGGCTAAGTTCCTGAGGCTGGTCTCAAACCTGTAATCCTCCTGTCTCAGCCTCCCAAGCACTGGAATTACAGGTGTGCACTCCTGCAACTGGCTAATAATTTTTTAAGACATATGTAGTGTCCCAAAGTAAGAAAGTGCTCAACACACCCACACGTGCACACACACACAGTATGTGCACATGTCAAAGTGGCATGGGAGACAACTGATGGAGCACCCA
Source organism: Graphiurus murinus (assembly GCA_004027655.1). NCBI lineage: Eukaryota > Metazoa > Chordata > Mammalia > Rodentia > Gliridae > Graphiurus > Graphiurus murinus. The sequence continues at coordinate 27,596 of PVLC010009795.1, forward strand.
ATGATCACAGCAAAATAATTAAAGTAGGGTTGGATTATAACACAAAGCATAAAATAAATATATGTGAACATATACTAATATAAGTAAATGATTGAATAAAGTAATAAATGGAGAAGAAACAAATCTCCCATGTAAAAGAATTCCAAAAAATTTTGTAGATACTCCACCTAGAGAAATGGAACGTAAGCCAGGCATGGCGGTACACACCTGTAGTCCTGCTACTTGGCAGGCTGAGACAGGAGGATTGCAGGTTCGAGGCCAGCCTTAGGAATTTAGCAAGATTCTATTTCAAAATTAAAAAAAAAGTCTGGGGGTATAGCTAGGAGGTAGAATGCCCCTGGGTTTAATCTCCGGTACCTCCCCCTAAAAAGAAGAAGAAATGAGCATAACTCCCCACTCCTTAAATATGGGCTACATGTAATGACTTCTTTCTAAAGAATTCATAATAGAAAGGAGGAAAAAATAATTGTTTTGCAGTGGAGAAAACTGACAAGCACTACTTCAGCCACGTGATCAGTTAATATTAAAAGTGTGAAGCATGTCGATAGTGTGTGCCCTTGGTATAATGTGATGAAAACGGTGCTATGTTTCTGGAGCCTTCCTTCCCCAAAGCCGTAACCCCAGCCCAGGCATGAGGAAACATCAGAAAAATTCCAATAGGAGGGCATCCTCCAAAATACCTGACTGGCACTCAAACTCATCAAGGTCATCCAAACTAAGAAAAGTCTGAGGAGCTATCACCACTAAGAGGAGCCTAAGGAGGCCCTGGCTTCGATCCCCAGTACTGCAAATAAAGGAGCTATGATAACTAAACGTAACCTGGTGTCCTAGATGGGATCCTGAAACACTGAAAAGACATTAGGGAAACCAAGGAAATCTGAGGAAACGATAGACTTTGGGGAACAATAATGCATCAAAATTGGTTCATTAATTGTAATAAATGTGCCATACTAATGTAAGGTGGTAATACTAGGGGAAATTGTGTGCTGTTGGGGAGCAGAGAGTGAAGTTAGTGGAAACTATTTACTTTGGGCCCAATTTTTCTGTAAATATCAAAGTGCTCTAAAAAATAGTCTATTTTTTAAAGTGTAAAGAAGAATAGAATGTGGCAGTGCATGCTTGTAATCCCAGAACTTGAGAGGCTGAGACAGGAGGATTGCAGGTTTGAGGACAGCTTCAGCAAGTAGTAAGACTCATCAACCTAGCAAGATCCTGTTTCCAAATAAGAAATAAAATCGGGCTAGGGGTGTAGCTCAGAGGTAGGAATGCTCTTGGATTCAATCCTCACCCCCCCACACACACACACACAAAGGAAAAAAGGAAAGGAGGATGGGAAGGAGATAAAGAGATGCAGGGTTTATTCTGTGTCATAGGTCATGGCCAGGCCTGCTACAAAATACCTGTAAATCAATACAGATAAGTTTTGTATATACTCTACCTAAAGGAAGTAGAGATTAACCCCCCACAGATAAGAGGCAATTGATCCATGGTGCCCTAACAAGAATTTCAGGGACCAGATCCTGGCTTTAGATTCGATCAAGTAGGCTGATTGTGTGCCAGACCATTGCCTTATTTGGTTGTATGCATCATTTTTGGATGCTGACACACTGGAGGTTTTTTAAATTTTATTTTATTTTAATTTAATTTTTTTTATTTTTATGTGCTTTTATTGGTGCATTATCGTCCCACATCAATGTAAATCATGTTGGCACTTAATACTTGGTGCCCCCTCCCCTTCCCATTCAGAGGACTGAGACTGATATTGGGATTTTCACATAAGTACACACAGTTGATGTTAGTATTTCCAATAATGAACCTCAGTCTTCCCCCTCCCCTTCCCTTAGACCACTTTACTGGCTCCATTGAATACACGGGAGTTTTGAAAAGGCAACAGGCCTGAGATTCTGGGCTCCTCCAGCCTAGGGAACGAACCTCTTGTTGTTTTCCAGTTGCCAAGATCACTAAGCAAAGTGAGGCAAATGCTGGGGAGCTCCATGTGCACGCCTACATTCTTAGCCCAACTACGGTGCTTGCATGTCATATTAGCTGTAATCTCATCAGGAACTGAGTTGTCAGTCACATCCATCCTTTGCCCCCAGTCCGGAATCTGGCCTAGTCCCTCTCTAATCATGGATTAGCTTGGGTTTAGGATTGCCTCATCAGGTAAAAACTGCTGATCTCTTCCATTCTGAACATCTGGCCTGCCCAGTGAACCAGCATCTATTGAGGGCCTCCTGGGTGCAAGCGTGTTTTGTGTTAGTGCCACAGTTTACACAGGTGGGTCATCATCTTTCTCCACCTGGAAATACAAATTTGAATTTCTCAGAGGAGTTGAGATCACACCACAGAGGGCAGAGTTGTCTCCGTACTTCCCCATTGTGGGCATGGCAGAGTAGATAGGTAGTGATCAAAGGGGGACCCCCAAACCCCAGGTGGCATTGCCATTTCAAGCTACAGTTTTACTTCTTCCTCCCCACCTCCCCTCCCCCAGGCCCCCAGTCACCAATGACTGGAAGGTAAATCCCAGGTCAATGGAGGCTTCACACTGTGATTAGCCTAACTATGTCTGAGAGTCAGAGACCCTCGGTTTTATTCCAGTTCTGCCTCTGACTAATTAAAACATTCTTTAGTATGCAGACCGACAGACACTTCAGAGTGAGAACAGTCTAGAAAATGCTGATGAATTATGCATGTGTGTTTGTTCCATTCATATTGATAATAACTAACATTTACATGGCAGTGTGCAGCGTTCAAGCAAACCTTAACTCGCTGATTTTCAAAAGAACTCTCTGAGATAACCAGAAGAGTGGTTATTACATCTGTTTTACAGAGGAGGAAGCCAGAGCGCAGAGAAATGATGCAACTGGTAACTAACTGAGCAGGAACAGCAGAGGAGGCAGAAAACTAAGCCCATGGCTCCCCTGACACCTCTAGGAAGCAGAGGAATGAAATTCTGGTTTAAATGACTTTTCCACCGGGTTGGTGGCACATGCTTATAATCCCAGGACTTGGAAGGCTGAGACAGGAGGATTGCAGGTTCGCAGCCAGCCTCAGCTACTTAGTTGCAGAGGCCCTCTGCAATTTAGTAAGACCCTATTTCAAAATAAACAATAGGACTGAAGATGTAGCTCAGAGGTAGAATGCCTGTGGGTTCAATCCCCAGTACCACAAAAAAATAAAAATAAATATAGCTTTTCTGGGGGGGGGGCAGCTTTCCTGTTCCTCTTAGAACTTCCATCCATTGGGGCTTTCTTTTTTATCTCAAACTCACAAATCTACAAATTGGAGTCATCCTCAAAAATAAAGACACAAACTGGATGTGGTGGCACAGACCTGTAATCCCAGTACTTGGAAGGTTGAAACAGAAGGATCATAGGTTCAAGGCCAGCCTCAGCAACTTAGTGAGACTCTCAGCAAACTAGCAAGACCCTGTTTCAAAATAAATAAAAAGGGACTGGGGGTATAAGTCAGAGGAAGAATGCCTCTGAGTTCAATCCCCAGTAAAACACACACACACACACACACACACACACACACACACACACACACAGAAAGAAAGAACAGATTTAAAGTTACCTGATATCACACAGCTAATAAGATCTTAGCAAATAAGCATCCAGATCTAATATGGAAGCAGAATTTATGGTCTTGTTGCAGTTCCTTTCCAAAATTGCACTCTCCCTGGGTGCCAATGTTTACACCTATAACATGTTAACCATTAAATCTGTCGCCAGAGTCAGGTGTAGTGGTGCATACCTGTAATCCCAGTACATGGGAGGCTGAGCCAGGATCACAGGTTCATGGACAGCCGCAGCAACTTAGTCTTTCAGCAATTTAATGAGACTGTTTTCAAATAAAACATAAAATAGGGATAGGGGTATAACTCAGAGGTAGAATGCCCCTGGGTTCAATCCCCAGTACCACACACACAAAAATCTATCTCTAGCCCAAGCTTATTTCTTGAGCTCCAGGTCTAATGCCTACTTGAAATCCCCACTTGGGTGTCCCATATACACCTCAAGGCCAACAAACACAATCTGGACTGAACTCATTCTGCATCCTCCAAACCTGCTCCTCCCTGTGGATTTCCAATTGTAGTAAATAGCACCACAATCCAGTCTACTGGGCAAATCGGAAATGAAGAATTCCTGTAATATCACCCTACCGGCCCCGGTGGCAAATTAATGAGCTTTCTCAAGTCTTACTCCTAAATCTATCTTCAATTGCTCCACTGCTTCTTATCCCCAGTGTTTCTCAGTCCTTGATCTGCAATTGAGTGCCCACTGATCTCCTTGCCATCAGTCTCGGCCTCAACTTTCCTTTCCAGTCTCAAGCTCCTCTCTGCCTGGTAAAGTGGCCTTACTAGGTTCAACACCCACCTAGCTCTCATCCCAGCCTCATCACCCTCACTTTATCTCTGGCACATAGTATTCCAGCAAGCCCAAAGTATGCACAGCCCACAACAGCCACGTGCTTTCTGCCTGAAGGCCCTGTCCCTACTTCAAGATTCAGTTCATCACCAACGGTTTTCACTTCCTCTATAAAGCATTCCACTCTCCCAAGGAAAGTGGCTCACTGTCTCCTTTGCAACACCATTGTACCTTGAACTTGTTCTTTTTTGTTGTTGTTGTTATCACAATTCTTTGTTCACATCCCTGCCCCTGCCAACATGCTAGGTAAGCCTTACCCATCTTTACATCTGCAGCATCTAGCCTGGAGTTCACAAATATATGTTGAATGCATGCTGGAATCATCACCAATGATTTTTACATTTTTTGGTGGGGGGAGACTAGGGTTTGAACCCAGAGGCATTGTACCTCTGAGCCACACACCAGTCCTTTTTATTTTTTTTGTTTTGAAACAGGGTCTCACTAGGTTGCTGAGGGCCTCACTAAGTTGCTGAGGCTAGCCTTGATCCTGTGATCCTCCTGTCTCAGCCTCCCAAGTACTGAGATTTCAGGTGTGCGCCATCATAGCTGGCATCAAATGACTTTTAGACTCACTGAAGGGCATAGAGCAAATCTAGACCACTCCAAACCTGATTTTACAGATAAGGATATACCAAGGTGCGGGGGTCATATGACTTGCTGAACTACATGACTTGGCAGCAATGGAAATAAATATATTCAAATCTACTGAGTGTATTCACTCCTTTATCAGTTCTATTTCCTTGAGTCCTCATTGCCTCTCAGACTCAAAGGGAAAAAAAAAAGCCATCGAGCCTGTCAGTGTCTCTGTTTCCACTCATAGACAACGGAAATTACTAATGCCTTCCCTTTCTGTAGCATAGGGATTCTATTTAACTCTGGTTGAATGCTGTCTGTAAAAATGCTTTGACTTCAGAGACACACCACAGCCTAGACTCAGCAGTCCACCGCTTTGATTTCCACTTCTCAGTTTATTCTCACTTCCTCTACCAACTTTTCCTCCCATGCTGCCTGCAACCCAGCAGAAGCTTGAGGAGAAGGAGATTTGTGATTTCCTCTTCCACTCTGACTCCACTTAACTAAAGAGAAAGGGGTTGTAAATAAAAAAAAAACCTGAGAGCAACATTAAAAATATCACCATTGATCACAAGTTCGGAATTAGAATGAAAGGATGTTCCAGTTTGGAGTCCGGCACTGGAAACTATTATGACACAATTCAGAAACTCCACATCCATCCATATGTATATACATAAAATAGCCTGCCAAACTCAGGAGATTTTTTTCAAATTTCTTAAATTCTTTAAAAAGGGGGGGGGGGAGCTTGAGGGTTAACTTGAAAAATAACACTGTCATAAAAGACAAAGAAAGGCTGTAGAAATGTTCCAGATTTCAGGAGGCTAAAGAGACATGACAATCAAATGCAATACCTGACCCAATACTGGATCCTGTACTGGAGGGAAGAGATGTCATAAAGACATAATTGGGACATTCAAAAAATTGGAATGAGAACAAAAGACTAAATAGATTTATTGTATCAATATTAAATTGATGGAAGTTGATAGTTCTGTGATTAGTTAAGAGACTCTCCTTATCCTTAGGAAATACATGCTGAAGTATTTAAAGATAAAAGCCCATAAAGTAAGTAACTTACCCTAAAATCATTCAGAAAAACACACTCTGTATGTGCATGCATGCACATATGTGTAGAGAAGGTAGATAGCTTTCTTTTACAAAAAGAGCAAATGAAGTAAAACATGTACTGTCAATGAATCCAGGTAAAACATACACAGATGTTATTTGTATTTTCATTCTTGCAAACTTTTTATAGGTTTGAAAGTATCTCCAAACAAAAGTATTTTTTAAAACAAGACTTTACATCTGTGGTATTTAATAAGTTCAATTGTTCTCTTTCTCCTCTCTCTTCAGTACCAGGAATCAAACCCAGGGCCTCACAAATGCTAGACAAGTGCTCTACCACTGAGCTGCTTCTGCAGCTCTTTTTAAATTTTATTTTGAGCTGGATGTGGTGGCTTATGCCTGTAGTCCCAGTACTTGGGAGGCTGAGACAGGAGGATAACAGATTTGAGAACAGCCTCAGCAACTTAGTAAGATTCATCAACCTAGTGAGACCCTGTTTCAAAATAAAAATTAAAAATGAGGCTGGGGTTGTAGCTCAGAGGTAGAATGCCCCTGGGTTCAATCCCCAGTACCACACACACATTTTTTTGAGACAGGGTCTTCTAAGTTTTGAGGCTGAACTCAAACTTTCAATCCTCCTGCCTTAGCTTCACAAGTAGCTGGGATTACAGGCATGCGCTACCATACCCAGCTTCAATTGCTATATTGCTATCTATCTCTATCTTCAGTAATCATGTTCCCAGCACTATGCTAAAAAACTACAGTGATTAAAGGGAGAAGTGGGCATAATTTTTGCCCAAATAGTTTATTTCTAGTCCAGAGGAGAGGAAATAAACACACAAAAGACAGAAATAATGATAAATGCTAAAGACCAAATGAGTAGTAACAGCAAAGAGGAAGACAAAATGGAATTTCTGGGCTTCATGGAGGAGATAGCATTTGAGTAAGGAAGGCCTTTGAGCAGCGGCTGAGTCTAGAAAGGAGCAGAAGAAAGTATGCTGTAAGCAGAGGGTACAGCAAAAACTGAGTTGACAGCTGGGCCTGGTGGCACATGCCTGTAATCCCAGTACTTAGGAGGCTGAGGCAGGAGGATTGCAGGTTCAAGGACAGCCTCAGAAATTTAGTGAGACCCTGTTTCTAAATAAAAATAAAATAAAATGGGGCTGGGGGTATAGGTCAGAGGTAGAATGCCCCTGGGTTCAATCCCCAGTACCTAAATAAATAAAGAAATGAACTGAGGTGGCCTGGTGGGAGAGCACACCATGTCGTGAGCCCTGTGATTGGAGAGGTTTCACTGGGGCTGGGGTGTCAAAGATCAGGATAGGAATGTTGGTCAGTGTCAACTGGAGACACCTGGAAATACCAGGTTAAGGGGATTAGACTTTATTTCAGAGACCAGAGGTCAGCAAAATCTCTTAGAAGTTCTGACCCCAATTTCTTCGGCTTCAGGACAACACAGATAAAGCCGGGAGCCGGCTGTGCAAATGATTTCATAAGCACACCCAGAAAGTTCCAACATTTAGAAACATCTCCCTCATTGATCCCACCATTCAAGGATCTATTTGAAACAGAACTTTCTTTCAGAAATCAAGTTGGAATTTATTGTTCGCAATTTAGTGCACTTTGACCAGTTAATCATATGTCTTGCCTTTAACACATGGCTGTGTCTCAGCTATGTTGTTAGTACCACTGAAGAAATGAAAAGTGTTGAAAGAAGGAGAGTAGTAATTTTGGAGAATTGCTAGAGGGACAACTGAGAAGACATATGTATTAGTAGAAGTAATTAACATTCGCTACTCTAACCAAAAAAAAAATAAGCTTAGTAAATTAACACAGTAAAGGTCTATTTCTCATGTGTGGTGAGAGATTGAGATTTAATTCCCTTCTTCTTCAAGTGGAAAACCACTTTTCCTAACATCATTTGTTGTTGAAAAGACTGTCTTTTGTCCAGAATATGTTTCAGGAACCTTTGTAAAAAATTAACTGGCTATAAGTATGAAGATTAGTTTCTGTATCTTCTATTTAATTCCATTGATCTCTGTGTGATTTTGTGTCAATGTCATGCTGTTTTTGTTACTATATTTCTGTAGACTATTTTTTCTTTTTTGTGGTACTGGGAATTGAACCCATGGATGTTCTACCTCCAAGCTATAACCCCTGCCCTGTTTTTTTTTTTTTTTATTTTGAAACAGGGTCTCATTAAGTTACAGAGGGCCTCACTAAATTGCTGAGGCTGGCCTTGAACCTGTGATCCTTCTATCTCAGCCTCCCAAGTACTGGGATTACAGACATGTTTAGTATAATTTGAAATCAAATATTGTGATGTCTCTGGCATGGTTCTTATTACTAAGAATTGCTTTGGCTATTCTGGGTCTTTTGTTTTTCTATATGAATTTGAGGACAATTTCCTCTAGTTATGTGAAGAATGGCATTGGTATTTTAATAGGAATTGCATTGAATCTATAGATTGCTCTTGGTAGAATGGCCATTTTGATATTTATTCTGCCTATTCAAGAACATTGGCAGTGGAGGAGGGTCTTTCCATCTTCTAAGATTGTCTCTCATTCATTCAAGTCATAATCTGGTATAGGTTGGACAGCTTTCCTTAACTAGTCTCTTCCAACTAGTGATCCAGAAATCCAGGCAAATTCTATATCTTGGGATGCTGCCATCATGAACCCATGGCCTCCAAAATCACCGCAGAATGGAACACTGGAGAGGAATGATTGTGCCAGGAGTTCTGTGGCCAGGCTCAGGGATTGTACTTGTCACTTCTGCCCATGTGTCAGAGCCCATGTGTCTGTGAGAGGTACTGGAATAGGTAGTTACTCTGTGTTCCCCCCAGAGCCAACTTTGAGATAAGAATATGAGCAGTAATACTTTAGGTGACCTGTGGTCTCAAGGCATGCTAAGAGGGGAGAGCAGGGAGGTGAGCGCAGGAAGAGCGGAAGCCACTATGAAGTCCACAACTGGCCACACTCCAGGCATCTTGAGTTCAACTCTACTGGGGACTCCTAGGGTACTTTCTTTTTATTATTTATTTCAGTACTGGGGATGGGCCCAGAAGCATTCTACCTCCAAACTGCACCCCAACCTTTTTTTATTTATGTATTTTTTGAAACAGATTCTAAGTTACTGAGAATCTCGCTAAGTTGCTGAGGTTAGCCTCCAACCTGTGATCCTCCTGTCTCAGCCTCCCAATTACTGGGATTATAGGCATACACCACTGCTCCTGGCTTGGAGTACTTTCTAAAACAAGCCTGAAATCCCCCCCCCCGAGAAATGAAGAAACTGAACTATTTATTCACCAACTCCTGTCCTTCATTGGTTGAAGGTTGATCCCTGGGAAATGTACTCTCTGGCATTTCTGGGAAGCATGCTCCAGTGGCCAAAGAAAGTCCTGGGGCAGAGTGATATGTGCGTCTGTGTAAAGCAAGCGGTATGTACTGAATGGTAAGTGCCGAATGCCTATGCAAGGGTCAGCAATAGCAACTGCTAGAGTGAGCACCCATAGGTAGCTTCCAGCCTCTCTCTGTCACACAGGTAGGTGCCTGGAGACCAGAATACAGCCTGAGGTCCTTGTTCCAGGGTGTGTCCTAGAAATGCCTGTGTGTGTGTGTGTGTGTGTGTGTGTGTGTGTGTGTGTAACTAGGGATTGAACCCAAGGGCATTCTACCTTCAAGCTACAACCCCAGATCTATTTTGCAAGGTCCTCTCCAACTTAGTGAGAACCTATTTCAAAATAAAAAATAAAAATAAGGCTGGAAGTGCAGCTCAGAGGCAGAATGACCTTGAGTTCAATCCCTAGTACCACAAACAAACAAATATAAGAAGGTGCCAGGCATGGTGGTGCATGCCTGTAATCCTCAGTAAATTAGTGAGGCCCCAACAACTTAATGAGAATGTTTCAAAAATTTAAAAATTGGGCTAGGGATGTAGCTCAGAAGTAGAATGCCCCTGGATTCAATCTCTAGTACCAAAAAAAAAAAATACACAAAACATTAAAAGTCTGGAGGTGTAGCTCAGTGGTATAATGCCCCTAGGTTCAATTCCCAGTACCACCAAAACAAACAAAGCAAAACAGAACAAACTCATGACCATCTCAAGTCTACAACTTGGTCATTTGCCAAATGTTGCTACTGCCCTCTTCTTGGCACCTTTCTGCAATCCCCTACTCTCCTAGTAACTTCCCTTGCCTTCCTGGGTGCTCTGTCTGTACCTAATAACTGAGCCCTCATTCCTCTTGGATATCCTCCTCAAAATGGAATTGCAAGGCTGTAGGCAGCTTTAATAGATACTGCCAGACAACCTTCCCAGAGAGGTGGAGTCAATTTACACCCTCATCAACAATATAGGACGGCAAACAAATAAGCAAAACACCTGAAAATAAAAAAAGTGACGTGGAGAGTTAAGATCAGATGACAAAGCTGCTTTCAATTTTATGGTCAGACATGACTTCTCTAACAAGGTGAATTGTGTGTGTGTGTGTGTGTGTGTGTGTGTGTGTGTGTGTGTTACTGGTGATTGAACCCAGGGGCATTTTACCTCTGAGCTACCCCCCCAACCCTTTAGTTGTTTGTTTGGTTGGTTTTTTTTTTCGAAACAGTGTCTCCCTAAGTTGTTGGGACTGTCCTCAAACCTGTGATCTTCCTGTCTCAGCCTTCCAAGTACTAGGTTTAAAGGGATGTGCACCACACTCAGTTTAACAAGGTGAATTTTTTTGTGTGTGTGTGGTACTGGGGATTGAACCCAGGGACATTCTACCTCTAGCCTACACTCCCAGCCCTATGTTATTTTTTATTTGGAAACAGGGTCTCACTAAGTTACTGACCACCTCACTAAGTTGCTGAAAATGGCCACGAACCTGTGATCCTCTTGTCTCAGCCTCCCAAGTACTGGGATTATAATTGTGCACCACCATGCCCGGCTGTAACAAGGTGAATTTTAACATGAAGCCTGGATGACAAGAAGCTGGCCATGCATATGCCAGAAGAACATCTCAGGCAGTGGGTGAAACCACCAGGGCCCTTGGGTAGGAAGTCGCTTGGCTTGTTTGAGGAACAGAAATGAGTCTAATGGCCTTGCAGTAAGTAGAAAAGTGAAGACAACACATAGAGGGTGTGTTATTGATCCAGCTGCCACAGTAGGCGACTAAAGCTTAATTCTATAGGGAAATGATTGGGAAGGTATAAAATACATGCTTCAGAGCTGGGCATAGTGGTGCATGCCTATAATCCCAGTATTTGGGAGGACTACAGGAGGACTGCAGGTTCAAGGGTAGCCTCAGCAACTTAGCAAGACTCTCAGCAACTTACAAATAAAAAGTAAAATAGGGCTAGGGGTGTAGCTCAGAGGTAAAATGCCCCTGGGTTCAATCCCCAGTACCACACAAATTAAATTAAATTAAAATACATTCTTCAAAGTTATGCCATCCCCAAACCAAGAGAGCTGGGGAATTTACTTCCCAACTCCCAATGTCCTTGTTTGAGGATTGCCACTTGCAGATTGAGGGTGGCAATGTTAATTTCCCAGCACTTCTGTATCTAACATAAGTATTTTCTTCAGTGACTGCCATTCAACATCTCCCTCTTTATATTGACTTTTAGCTTCATTCTGTTTTTATTAGTCTTCTCCTTCGCCCTCAGCCCCATGGCCAAGTCCTTGAATTTACCCTTCTCCACCAGCCTAAATCTCACCAGCAATCTGCCCTACCTTCATTCCCGTGGCCGCCTCCCTGGATCTGATCCACTGTTTACTTTGGCATTTCGTGAGCTCCTATCCACTAGGCATTCTACTTAGCATAGTGTCTTGCCAATAATAGACTCAGAATATACATGCAGAATTCCTGTTAGTAGGGGATCCATAATCATGCTGATTTGGAAAGACTTCAAAATGCTTTTAAATCACAATTTGATTCTTGCTGCTGCCTGCAATCCTCCCCATCCTTCAGTACTTCCTGGATATTTTCCTGACAACTAAAGTCTCACTTCTTATATCAGTTACCAGTTGTTGCATAATTCTGTGTAATAAAACACCCCGGAACTCAATGTCTTTAAACAATAGGCATTTCTTTAGTTCACAAGTCTGGCGTTGGCAATTCAGGCTGGGCTCGGATGGGCAGTGCTTCTGATTTCAAATGAACTCACTCATAGGCCTTACTGTCAGCTGCAGCTCAGCTGATCTGGGATAACCTCAGCTGGGATGACAAGGGTGACTCGGCTCTGTTCCTCACGTGGCTTATTCTGGTCAGACAACCTGGGCAAGTTCTCATTCAGACACAGCAACCGGGCATGGTGTCACATGCCTGTAATCTCGGTACTTGGGAGGCTGAGACAGGAAGATTGCAGGTTCATGGCCAGCCTCAGAAACTTAGTGAGACCCTGTTTAAAAAAACGTAAAATAAAATAGGGCTGGGAGTGTAGCTCAGAGGTAGAAAGCCCCTGGGTTCAATCCCCAGTACCAAAAATAAATGAAAATAAAACATCCAAATATATAAGCTGCAAAACTGCACTACTTTTTTGGTTTGAATCAATAGACATTGCTTTGGTTTTCCATTCCTATATATCTAGACAGCAAATAAAGGACTGTATGAAGTATGATTTCACTTGTAAATAGCCCCTGCAGACTTTAAGAACAGGGTTGTCAGTCACCTACTAAAGACTCATCCTGAACAAAAGTGAGATGATGTAGCCCACAACCCTAAAGTTTATTTATTTTATTTTATGTTGGAAAGAAGAATGATGCCTTAATTGGAAAAGTGGCAGTTCAAGAAGGTGCTTGGATTGTGTGCTGCTTATGAAAGGGAACAAAGGCGCCACCACAATAACCCACATTTCCATGACTATATCATATTAAATCAGGTTGGAGCTGGGCATGGTGGTGCACATCTGTCATCCCAGACCATGGGAGGCTGAGATAGGAGGATCTCAGGTTCGAGGACAGCCTCAGCAATATAGCGAGATTCTCAGCAACCTAGCAAGATTTAAAGCTGAAGGTGTAGTTCAGAAGTAGAATGGCAGCCGGGCGTGGTGGTGCACACTTGTAATCCCAGCATTTGGGAGGCTGAGACTGAGGATCCGGGTTCACGGCCAGCCTCAGCTACCTAGTGAGGCCCTCCACAACTTAGTGAGACCCTGTTTCAAAATAAAGAATAAAAAAATAGGGCTGGGGGTATAGCTCAGAGGTAGAATGCCCCTGAGTTCAATCTCCAGTACCACAAAAAAAAAAAAAAAAAAAAAACCAAAACAGAAGTAGAATGGCCCTAGATTCAATCCCCAGTACTACCACCAAAAAACAAAACAAAACAAAACAAAAAAAAACAGGATAGAGGAGGTTACTGGAGTAGTTCTTCTAAAGGGGTATATCCTCATAAGACATCTCCACCGGTGGCATCATTGGGAACATTAGGTACTGAATGTAAGCTGGAGAGAATGTACAAAAGAAATTCAAGCCAATGAAGAGCCTATGAATCAAATGGCCATGCTGTGCCCCACTCAACACTATTTCTGTCTTGCATGAGGTGCGTGTCGTGAATTTGATTTACTCGCTTCAATGCCATCCACCCACAGTGCAGTGTGAGGGCGTCACCAGGGACTCCAATTAGGAACTGAAAATCCACTACCGAGCAATGAAGCATAACAATTTGAAATAAACATAAAGCTGCAGAGAGGAAGAAGGATGTGAAGGCAATTGATTCCTAATTTCCTGTAAAGGGTGAAAGCCAATGCAGAATGATAGTTAAGAAACCAGGCTCAGCGGGCATAGTGGCACACGCCTGTAATCCTAGTACTTGGGAGGCTGAGGCAGGAGGATTGCAGGTTGGAGGCCAGCCTCAGCAACTTAGTGAGACCATGTTTTAAAATAAAAATGAAAAAAAGGTCTGGGATGTATCTTGATGGTAGACTGCCCCTGGGTTCAATCCCCAGTACCAAAATAAAATAAAATAAAAAGAACTGGGGTATAGCTTGGAGGTTGAATGCCCTGGTTTGAATCCCTGGTGGAACGAAGGAAGGGAGGGAGGGAAGGAGGAGGAAGGGAAGAAGGAAGGAAGGAAGGAAGGAAGGAAGGAAGGAAGGAAGGAAGGAAGGAAGGAAGGAAGGAAGGAAGGAAGAACCCAGGTTACTGAGGCAGTCTCAGGTTTGAGTCTGGGCTCCACCACTCCTGACTATGTGACTTCACCTTCTCTGATCCTCAGTTTCTTTATGAATAATGGGATAACTGGTATAAGCACTGAAATATCAAGCTTGTGGTAAATTTGAGCTATACATTTCTTTTTCTTTCTTTGTTTGTGTCTGTCTGTGTGCGGTACTGGGAATTGAACTGGGAATTGTACCTCCAAGCTACACCCCTAGACCTTTTTATTTTTTGTTTTGGAACAGGATCTCACTAAGTTTCTGAGGACCTTGCTAAGTTGCAGAGGCTGGCATCAAACCTGCAATCCTCCTGTCTCAGCCTCCGGAGTACTAGAATTCCAAGCGTGCACCACCACACCCGGAACTATACACTTCTTGATAGGAAAGGACCTGAAGGTCCTCCAATCCAAGCTCCTCACTTACTCAGAAGATGGAAAGAAAACAAGGACACAGAGAAGTGTGAAGAAGCCCCCATTGGTCACACAGCCAAGGAAACAGGACTGAAGATCCTAGAGCGTGTGCCCCTAGCCACACACCCCATGTCTACCCTCTTCTACAAAGAACAATTTCAGTAAGTAGCTGGGTACTTTGCCCTCTCCCTGGAGAGCTGTAGCTCAGGCTCAGGACACTGCAAGGTGTGGCATTCTCTAATGAGGCACTTAGAGCCTGCTCACTTTAATCCACTGCAAGTGTCTCTGGGAAATAAAATATTGGCAGGTTTGTCCAACAGCTGCTCAGCCTAGAGACCACAGCTTATTTTGGTCCATTTATGTTAACTCATCTGTCTTAAGCTCTTTGTTAGTGACTCACCACATACTGCTACCAAAAATATACACCAAAATCCAAGAATCATTCATATGAAGGGCAAACCTCTTCCTTAAAATACCACATTTCTGCCGTCTTGTTTTTATGAAGTTTCTCCTTCCTCCCGCCTCCGCATCACATTTTCTCTCCTTTCTTCCCTCTCCATCTTTGATCATCAGCAGCAGCATGGAAGCTACACAGTGTGATCAAGAGGATTCTAAAAAGGTCATCAGAAGACCTGGTTCTAGACTGGTCTGGGGATATTTACCTGTTAAAACCTAGTAAGTAGCTGGGCATGGTGGCTCATGCCTGCAATCCCAGTATTTGGGAGGCTGAAGCAGGAGGATCTCAGGGTAGAGGCCACCCTCAGCAACTTCATGAGACTTTCAGCAACCTAGGAAGACCCTGTTTCAAAAAACAAAAAATAAAAAAATGGCTGGGGGTGCACCTCAGAGGTAAACCCCCTGGGTTCAATTCCCAGCACCACAAAACAAATGAAAAACAACCAAAAAACAAAAACAAACTAGCAAGTCACAAGCAGTATACAGCCCCATTTCCTTACTCAGAACATGGATAAGTTGTATTAGCTGTATAGTTCCCACAAGCGCAGCGCCAAGAACTTCCTCAACACTTTCCCTTCAAGGAACCCATCTGCCATAAAAACTGCCTCTTAAAAATATAATTTAGCATTCTCTTTTTTTTCTATTAACTGAAGGTGTGAACAACCTAATTAACATGTATTACAATTAATAAATAGCAATAACCAGGAGATAGAAATTGGCTTATTTGCCAAAATGGTTGCTGTTTCAAATACCATGCCCAGACCTATCCCAGGAAACTATGCTATCTTTGTTAGACTTAGTGAAGTACTGAAAATGGTTCATATACTGTGTCGTAGATTTAAAATTAGCCAGACGTGGGAAGGAGACACACCAACTTCAGGATGATGTTAGCTTCCAGGGAGGAGGGAAAGGAAGAAGTTAGGGGAGATGGTTACCAAGTGTATCTGTAATATCTCACTTATTAAGATCTGGCACAAATACAGGAAATTGTTACCATGTTACATTTGAGTGGTTGATACATGACTGTCAGTTATTAATATTATCTTTTCTTTTTATATTTGAAATATTTCAAAATTAAATAAATTTAAAATAAGCTTATCTGCCAGGCGTGATGGTGCATGCCTATAATCCCAGTACTTGGGAGGTTGAGACAGGAGGATCACAGGTTCAAGGCCAACCACAGCAACATAGTAAGACTCTCAGCAATATAGTGAAACCCTATTTCCAAACAAAAAATAAAAGGGCTGGGGATGTAGCTCAGAGGTAGAATGCCCCTAAGTTCAATCCTCAGTGCCACAAAAATAATTTTATCAACTGAAACTCCTATGTATTGTTTGAAGGAATATAAAATGATATGACCACTTTGGAAAATTTGGCTGTTTCTTAAAAAGTTAAAGCTATACCTGCCATATGACCTAGCATTTCCCTTCCTAGCTATGGACCCAAGATAAATTAGTGCATACATTCACAAAACAGGTATATACCCGAATATTTATACCAGCTTTATTTATAATAGCCAAAAATAAGAAGGAGCCCAAGTGCTCATCAATAGGTAAAGGGATAAACAAATTGTAATATATTCATACAATGAAATACTACTTAGACATAAAAGGGAAAAACTCCTTTTATCCAATAATATAGATAAATCTCTAAAAAACATACCAAAGCCAGGCATGGTGGTGCACTCCTGTAATTCCAGTACTTGGGAGGCTGAGACAGGAGGATCCCAAGTTTGAGACCAGCCTCAGTAATTCAATGAGACTCTCAACAATATACCGAGAATTTGTTTCAAAACAAGCAAAAAAAAATACTGAACCAAAGAAGCCAGGTACATACTGTGTTATTCTATTTACATTAAGTTTTAAACCAAGCAAAACAAACCCATAGTGACTCAAACCAGAGCAGTAGTTGCCCATTGTGGGAGGAGATTGCTTGCAAAGAGGCACAGAGAAATTTCTGCAGTGAGGGACATATATAAGGAAATATCTTGATTGGAGAATTTGGTTACACAGATGTTTACATTTGCAAAAAAAAAAAAAGAAAGAAAAAGAAACAACTTCAAGTTGCACGAAGATTAGTGCAATTCAAAGCAGACAAAATTTACCTCGATTTTTAAAAACTACCTAAAGCCCTTGAACTCATGTATTATCTTTATAGACTCCCAGGATATCTGGGGACCTCAGAGCAGGACTTGCTCCTAGACTGTGGACCACTACAGTCATTTTTATCTCTGAACAGTATAGGAGTTTATTTTCAATATTGCTCTTCACTCTCATTACAAGTGAGGTCTTTCTTTGAGGGCATCTTTCAAGGGCAATGCAGAGTAATGGAAAGAATATGGGCTTTAGAAATAGCCAGAGCCCTGGCTTTGAGCGTTAGCTCCATGGCTCACTGGCTGTGTGACTCTGGGCAAGGAAGTGACCTCCTTGAGTTTATTTTCTTAACCTTCCACAGGAAAGTACAAAGCCTACTTCCTGGGGTTATTGGGAAGATGAAATTAGCTCACACAGGCAAAAGCGTATTTCACACAGCCAGGCGTCGCAGATGCTCCATACGTTCTGCTTTCCTTTTCTTCCTGCCTTTACTTTTTATAGACCCTCCACAGAACGGAAGCTTCGTATCTTCCCCATCGGTGCCATTCAAACTCTGAGGATATAGGAATAGCCTCCTTGTTCCTTCTCAAACATGCAAACAAAAGTGCCATCCTTGGGTCCTGATAAGCCAGGTGTAGTGGCACACACCTATAATCCCAGAACTTGGGAGATTGAGACAAGAAAATCACAGGTTCTAGGCGAGCCTCAGCAAATTAGGTCCAGACAAAGGGGCTGCTGTTCTGAGCCCCATAATTTCAAGGGACCTGCTCCAACCCCCCCTACACCCATACCCTTCCCCACAGAACAGGGATCATTGGGGTCAAAGGGCTGTACCCATCCAGAGGCTGTGCCCCACCTGGACCACTTTCTGGGTACCAGGGCCCTGGAATATGCTGTCCAAATGACCAAGAGCTTCCTTCCTCAGCTGACCTTGGTTCCATCCCTAGTGCATCTTTCCCAACACAGACTGTCATGAATGTGCACATCCCTGGTCCCCAGAAGCCACTGAAAGGCAACTGTTTGGGGCTATGTGGACAAAGCTTAAAAATATAAACAGGGAAGTCACCCACATAGCAGGACCCTTCATGGTGCTGGGAGGATTCTGGGGTAAAAAGAGAAAAGTAGACTGACCTCAGACTATGTGGTACTAGGGTTGAAGCCAGGGTCATTCTACCGCTGAGCTACATTCCCAGTCCTTTTGACTGATTGATTGATTGATTGATTGATTGATTGATTGATTTTGGTACTGGAGACTGAGCCTAGGGGCATTCTACCTCTGAGCTATATCATAGTCCTTTTGATTTTTTATTCTGAAACAGGGTTTCACTAAGTTAACACACTAGCCTCAACCTGTGATCCTCCTGCCTCAGCCTCCCAAGCCTCCCAAGTACTGAGATTATGGGCATGTGCCACCGTGCCTGGCTTCTGATCATCACATTTAAAAGAGCTTCCCAGCCCTCAGTTTCTGTGCTCTTGTTACAATTTCCCTCCCCTCCCCCATTACAACTTGCTATTTTATCTATTTATTGTCTGAATGCTTCATTAGAGTATAAATTCCAAACCACCAGAAAATTTTCAGCCTTGTTTATTATTGTATTCTCAGCATCCAAAATAGTGTCTGGTACACAGAAGGGGCTACATAAGGTACTTGAGTTAATGCATGAATGACTTAATGAATGGATTTTTTACACCACAACATTGTTTATTTTGTGAATTTTTTACAATACAAATAAAAATTACAGAAATGCAATATATGGATACAGCTGAATGCAGAATGGTGACTTTTTTCTCTTCAAGAGGCCATGATGTCCATTAATGAATGGATTGTAATATCCATGCCTTGTTCTCTGTTCTGGTCCTGGTCTTAATGTTTCACAACATGAAAAATCCTTTTTAAACAGGCCAACTCACTTGCATTACATGTTTTATTTTGGTTTAATAAACCTACTGAATACAGCCCTCCATTCTTCCAATTCTCTTGCTCTATTTTTATCACTACTTCTGTTCTTATTATAGAGCATTCCAGATCCTTGACATTCCCTACTTGTCTTCTTCTATGAACCTTAACCTAACTCCTTCTTTTTCTCTCTTCTGCCTAGAACCCCAAGGTCCATTGCTTCAACCATTCTTTTGTCAATACCCTCAAGCACCTTGCCCTTTCACCTGACAAAACCCTAACTCTGGGTCAAATCAAAGAATACTTCCATCTCTACACTTGTGCTACATCACAGGATAATAAATTATCAGAGATACCAAAATGATCTAAAAATACAGGCATTGCTTTCTTGGCCAAAACTCTTGCCTACCAACTAATGCACATTCTTTACATGGCTAAAATTAAATATGTAAGTCTAAGTCTTCTGTGGCATTTAATTAGCAATCTGGCAGAAAGAAAATGCTGCTCTACTTTCATTCACAAAAATTAGTTTAATTGTATTCCATACCCTTTTCCAAGCTAAGATGGTTGGGTTCAAATCTCTGGTTAAGAAAATCTAAGGTAAATGTTACATCACTTTTGAAAAGCCTGAACCTCACAATCAACACAATCTCAATCTCTCAACCTCTCCTCTCTCTCTCTCCCTCTCTCTCTCTCTCTCTCTTCAGATACATAGTCTCCTTATTTCTATTTTGCAATCTCCTTATAGGAATTTCAGATCTTTTCAAAAGAGATTTGAAAATTAAAAAAAAAAAACAATGCATGTTTCAGTCAGATAAGAATAAGTTCAAGCTGAGCATGGTGGCGCACACTTGTAATCCTAGTACTTGGGAGGCTGAGACAGGAGGATCACAGGTTCACAGCCAGCCTCAGCTACTTAGTGAGGCCCTTCACAACTTAGTGAGACCCTGTTTCAAAATAAAGAATAAAATTAGGGCTGGGGGTATAGCTCAGAGGTAGAATACCCCTGGGTTCAATCCCCAATACTGCAAAAAAATAAGTTCAAGAGATCTATTGCGCATGCCTGTAATCCTAGTATTTGGGAGGCTGAGACAGGAGAATCTCAGCAATTTAGTAAGGCCCTCCCCAACTTAGTGAGATCCTGTTTGAAAAACAAAAAATATAGGACTAGGGGTGCAGCTCAGAGATAGAATGCTCCTGGGTTCAATCCCTAGTACCACACACACACACACACACACACACACACACACACACACACACACGAGTTCTATTGTACAACACAAAATGCTAAGAGTAGATTTTAAGCATTCTCACCACAAAATGATAAATATATGAGGTAATATATATATATATATGTTCATTAGCTCAATTTAGCCATTTAACCATATGTATATATTTTAAAACATCAGGTTGTATATAATAAATATGCAATTTTTGTCTATTTAAAAAATAAGCCAGGTGTGGTGGTGCATGCTTGTAATCCCAATACTTGGGAGGCTGAGACAGGAGGATCGCAGGTTCACGGCCAGACTCAGATACTTAGTGAGATCCTCCGCAACTTAGTGAGACCCTGTTTCAAAATAAAGAATAAAACAGGGCTGGGAGTGTAGCTTGGAGGTAGACTGCCCCTGGGTTCAATCCCCAGTACCACAAAAAAAATTAAAAATAAATAAAACCAGTCATGCATATGGTATCACATGCCTGTAATCCCAGTTCTTGGGAGGCTGAAACAAGATGATCACAGGTTTGAGGCCAGCCTCAGTAACTTTTCAAGAGCCTCAGCAACTTAGTGAACCTCTGTTTTTCAAATTAAAAAATAAAAAGGGCTAAGAGTTTAGTTTGGAGGTAGAGTGCCCCTGGGTTCAATCCCCAGTGCCAAAAAAATAAAATAAAATAAAAAATAAAAACCTCAGGGTCAAGTATGTAGCTTAGTTGTATAATGTTTGTCTACCAGAAACAAGGCCCTGGGATTGATCCCCAGCATTCCCCCCAATGTCCCCAAATTGATCCTAGGTTTATAGTTAAATAGAAGCAAGACGTTCTGTGGTGTGCTATTGCATAGTAGGGTGACTATGGATATTGATAATGTACTATGTTGTATAATTCAAAAAGCTAAAAGAAAGGATGTTGAATGTTTTCACCAGAAAGAAATACTGTTTGAGGAGATAGGGATGTTTACCTTGATTTAAACATTACACAAGGTGGGCCAGGGGGTGCAGCACAGTGGTAGAGCACTTGCCTAACACGCATGAGGCTCTAGACCAGACCTCTAGCACAGTTGCACAATGTGTACCTGTATAGAAACATCACAAAGTACCCATTAATAATTACAATTTAAAGCCGGGCGTGGTGGCGCACGCTTGTAATCCCAGCATTCGGGAGGCTGAGACCGGAGGATCCGGATTCGCGGCCAGCCTCAGCTACCTAGTGAGGCACTCCGCAACTTAGTGAGACTCGGTTTCAAAATAAAAGAATAAAAAATAGGGCTGGGGGTATAGCTCGGAGATAGAATGCCTCTGAGTTCAATCCCCAGTACCACAAAAAATAAATAAATAAATAATTATAATTTATATTTTTTATCTATTAGTTAAAATAAATTTAAGTTAATGGAGTACAATATTGTATGTATGTTTAAAAATATAAATGTGTATAGGCAAAAAATAGAAGGCAATAAACAGAAATTATAGTAGTGGTATTAGGAATTTTATTTCTTTTCTCTAAGCAGGTTAGATGTTATAATGTTTTTACAATCAAAAGTGAGGACAGGGTAGGGAAGGGGGAAAAACAAATTTACTGCCAAGAAAACATGATATTCTTTTGAATTTCAAATCACTATTCATTCTGTTGACACCTAGATGCAGACTCTCTCTGAACTTTAAATAAGCATCCTAAATAAGTCAAGGTGGTCACAGTAGGACAATTATAATCTTGAGATTTTAGTGTCATATACACTGTACTTATTGAAAATGTCTTACCAGCTTTTTAAATTGCAGAATATAGAAAATTTGAACCATTTTTCATGAACCTCAGAGTCTGGTTCAAATTGCAAGAGAAAAATTACTGTAAGTTCTCATGAAAATAAAACAATATTTTAAAGGTTATAAATAATAAATATACCACTAAAATTAGCTCATAATGTATACATATTGCTTTTCCAAGGACTAAAGGGGAAGGACAGAGCCCAGAGGCTCAATTCTTGCAGAAGGAAATAGCTCTAAAACTAAGTCTCCACACTTAGAGAACATACAAGGAAAGGGTCCTACTGTTCCATTTACATCCAGGTCCACAAAGAAGCCAGACTTTCAAATAAAAAGGCCGGGAGGGGGGAGCGGTAGCTCAGAGGTAGAATGCCCCTGGGTTTAATCCCTAGTAACACACACACAAACACACACACACACACACACACACACACAAATATCAGTTAAAAATAAAAAATAATTAGCTGGGTGTGGTGGTGTATGCTTGTAATCCCAGTACTTGGGAGGCTGAGACCGGAGGATCTGGGTTTGCAGACAGCCTCAGCTATTTGGTGAGGCCCTCTGCAACTTAGTGAGACACTGTTTCAAAATAAAGAATAAAAAATCAGGCTGGGAATGTAGCTTGAATGTAGAATGCCCCTGGGTTTAATCCCCAGTACCACACACACACACACACACACACACACACACACACACACACAAAATAATAATCAAGAACATTCCAGCATCCCAGTGGATAATCTTTGGATGTACCTTTCTTAGCAAATCTAATACTGTTATTTAACCTATATTTTATTTTATTTTAGTGCTTGGGATTGAACCCAGCACCCTATGCATGCTATTAAGCACATGTTCTACTCCTGAGCTACACTTCCATTCTTTACTACTGTTATTTAAATTTTTTTCAGACCTATGTGCTTGTTTATCTTAAGGAATTCTTTGAGGGAGAGGAGGCCTAAATTGGTACAGTTAAATATCACTGAGCTATCTAATAAGGAAAGATACTGAGTTATAAATGCATTTGCTGAATTGTCAATAGTAACATGGCTCTACTAGCATTCCATTTACTTTAAGAGCAAGTTGTTTATTATTTCACTTATGTATGTGCTCTTTTATTTGCAATGAAAATTTGTTTACAGAAATAATGGAAGAGAACTGAAGTAAAAATTAAGTGCATAGATCACAGAGCAACATTAGTAGAAGCAGCAGCAAGCGAGCGTGCCAGCTCTTTAGAATAATGCTGTAATCATTCCTTAGGAGGCCTGCTCATCCTCTGTGTACTATGAAGCAATAAGGCACAAGCAGGGTGAGGGATGATGTCATCAGTCACGCTTACCACTTTGTACTGTCTGAGCTCAAGTCAAGGGACTTGTACGCCACTAAATGTGTTTTATTAAGCAACAATAAGGAGTCCTGTGAGATTCTTTTGCAATTTTCATTTTTAAATAAGAGCCAAAGGAAAAAGAATCATTTCTAACAACACAGGACTCCACTAGCACTGTTTTATATACACAACTTTGAAATACAAGGTAAATCACACTCAAGGGGGTGCAGCTGATTCTGCAGGAATAATGACAGCGATTCCTCAACTATCTATGGCGTGTTCCTAGAGGGTGGCAGGTTGCTTTGGGTTCTCGATACATTAGTTTTCGGTGTTGGGGAGGCAGTACACAAGGAGAATAACCTAAAGTGCTTTTTCAGATTTGGCCTGAATTATTAAAGATAACATGTGGAACTTCACAGATGAGGAACAATTCAGGGAAGGAAAAAGGTTAAGAAACAGGTTATGCCATATTCCATCAAAGGACATTTTCCTTCATAGAATATTAACTATGATAGAATATTGGATTTCTGGGATTTTAGAAATATTTCCTATTCCAAGGACTTGTGTATCTAAAATAAAGATATTCATATCTTTGGGGGAGAGGTACTAGGGATATTGAACCCAGAGGCATTCTACCTCCAAGCTACACCCTCAGTTCTTTTTCAGTTTTTAGTTTGAAATGGATCTCGCTAAGTTGCTGAGGGCCTCGCTGAATTACTAAGACTGGCCTCAAACCTGCTTCCTTCTGTCTCCGCCTCCCAAGTACTGAGATTACAGACTAGCACCACCACACCCCTCTAATATACTTATATCTTAACAAATTATAAATTACTCCCAGATTTCCTCTGTTTGAGGTCCCTCTCCTGGGTTTTGTTTTAGTTTTTTACTATTGTTGATGTGCATTAATTAAGTAGACCTAACTCAATGTTTCTCTAAGAATAAGAGACACTCTGAGTAGCAAGTACTGTCACCAAAATATCTCTAGATGTGTCATGTTTTTGTTTGTATGCTTCTCCAGTCATAAGGACAAGAATGAATGCATGAGAGTGAGGGAGAATGAGAAACAGGAATTTTCCATTCCTTTTACATTCTACCAAATTTTGTTCTTATGAGATTTCTGTGTGATACTACAAGAAGCAAGATATAGATAATTCAAAGGCTGTCAGCTATAATATGATAGACTGAGACCAGATTATCTCCTATTTTTTTTTCAGCCTCTTCCTAAAGAACTCCATTCTCACTGCACAATGATAGTGTTCCCTAAAGATACAATACTTTCAACTTGGTGTTCATTGAGTGGAGGTGGGGTATTATCTCTTGGTGGCCTTCTGATAGTGAGTGTCCTGTGGCTTCATGCTAAGCTTTTCAAACATGGATTCCCACTGGTACAAGGGAGAAACTGACTATAGAAGAGTGGTGAGCCTTTTTGCCCCTTCAGATTCACGGTGTACAGCTCTCTCCCTCATTTTGTAGTCCTGTTAACCTGTGTGCTTCCTTATTTCTGGCTTCCAGTTCTAAGAGCAAGAGGCACCAGCAGAAGATCAGAGAGTGAGAGGGGTATGGAGCACTGATTCCTTCAGCTCTGTCCCCAGGGGAACTCTACAGGCTCTCCGCATCCTTTTCTGGAAGGCCACAGCCACTGCCAGACAGCACTCTGACCCTAACAGCACTCCACTACCTTGCTCCTCCAGGCCTAGAGGTGGTAAGGCCTCCTCAAGATTCCTATTCCAGAGCACTATGCCTTCCTGGTTTCCTTAAACCCTGCTAACTCTCCTCTCCTCTTTTCTTTTCTTTTCTTTTCTTTTCTTCTTCTTCTTCTTCTTCTTCTTCTTCTTCTTCTTCTTCTTCTTCTTCTTCTTCTTCTCCTCCTCCTCCTCCTCCTCCTCCTCCTCC
>PVLC010009796.1:6848-22715 GCA_004027655.1 Graphiurus murinus
GGGGGGGGGGGGGGGGCAGCCCACCAGCCAGGCAGCAAGCTCTCCAGCAGCTCACAGCACAGGGAACACACAGTTCTGGTCCCCTGCTGGGGAAATTGCTGAGATTACTGGTGCGCAGAAAGAGGTAGCAACCTCAAGTGGCAGGGCTGCACCTTCACTCACCTGGTCCTTTTAAGGTGGCCACAATGGCCTATTTTAGGATTTAAGCAACACTTGATCACTAACATTGGGCTCCAAGAAGATGTGGACCATGCCCAGGACCAAGTAAAGAACTGGGATTTTCATGTTTCACAGGAACCTACAATTCACTCAAAAGGGAGGGAGGGGGTCCTCCTAAATCAAGTCCTCCAGGAGTTCCAGCACCCACAACCTCCCAGGCTGCAGGGCTCCTCTTTGTCCTTCCCACACTACTGACTATCTGGGTCAGTAATGCAGATGGGTGCGAACGAACAAAGAGGAGATTAATTATGAAATAGCAGCCTTCAACTGAACCATAATAGGCCCTTCCCCTGAGACTGGCCCCGAAAGACCCACAGACACGCCTCCGTGCGTCGTACACACACCACGCCACAGGCACTGGACTTTCTAGCGTGGGATGCTCTAAGAAAATGGCATGCAGCCCCCAGGGGTGACAGTCCTCCTGGTTGTAATTGCTTATCTGCCTCCCTCTTTTCAGAGGGCAAACTACATGAAGACAGGGACTATCATAGTGCAACTAACTAATCCACTAGCAAGTGAGTCATTGAAGTGACCTTACTTAAACCTAACTGGAACACTGCAGCCTCTCTCCAGGGTCCAGAAGAAACGCACTTTAAGGTATACTGAGCTTTCAGAAGTGAACTCTAGAAGCAGGCCTGGACTATGGAATTCCTTCCCGTCTAGACCCCCATGTCAGACAACTCGAAAGCTTCCGGGACTTGGGAACACATCAGGTTATGTTTTTAAGGCTGAGGCCATACCTTCAGCATGGGGGCCAAAGGAATGCACCGGATTCCAGGTGTGCAGAGTTGGCCTTTGTGACCTAGATAATCCACTCCCAGGAACTCCTAGGACCTGTGATCCAGCCCCTAGGCAAATGTCACTGATGGTGCTCCTGGTAGAAAAGAAGATCTCATTCTGGCCCATGGACAGCTCCACTGTAAACATTCACATCCTTGGCTTTAGCCGGGTGTGGTGGTGCAGCTTGTAATCCCAGTACTTGGGTGCTGAGGCAAGAGGAGTTCCAGTTCTAGGACAGCTTAGTAAGTAGTAAGACTCTCATCAACCTAGCAAGACCTTGTTTCAATCAATCAATCAATCAATCAATCAATTAATAGAGTTGGGGCTGTAGCTCAGAGGTGGAATGCCCCTGGGTACAACCCCCAGTATCACAAAAATAAAATAATAAAATAAATTGGGAGCCAGGCATGGTGGCACATGCTTGTAATCCCAGCATTTGGGAGGCTGAGACCGGAGGATCTGGGTTCACGGCCAGCCTCAGCTACCTAGTGAGGCACTCCGCAACTTAATGAGACCCTGTTTCAAAATAAAGAATAAAAAATTGGGCTGGGGGTGTAGCTTGGAGATAGAAGGCCCCTGAGTTCAATCCACAGTACTACAAAAAAAAAAATTAAAAAATAAAATAAAAATAAATTGGGCTGGGGGTGTCCCCCAGAGGTAGAATACCCCTGGGTTCAATCCCCAGTAGCTTCCTCCCAAATTCTTTGGCTTTTATTCTTTAGCTAATTTTTTTTAACTCCATAAAAACCTTCCTCTCTTCTCAACCTCTAAGCAGAGAATACTGAGGACTTATGATTTCAGGTATTGTGCTAAGCATTTTATATGTGTTACCTCGTTTAATCCTGGCATCCCTTGAGGTAGTGACCATTATGAATTTACAGATAATACAGCTGATTTACCTAATGCCAAACAGTCAAAAAGTTGCCAGTTTGTTTTTGTTTGTTTGTTTGTTTGTTTTTTGGTACTAGGGATTGAACCCAGAGCATTCTACCTCCAAGCTATGCCCCCAACCAGATTTTATTTCTTTATTTGGAAACAGGTCTTACTAGGTTTCTGAGAGTCTTGTTATGTTGCCAAGGTTGGCTTTGGGGGGGGGGGGGGGGTGTACTGGGGATTGAACCCTGAGGCAGTCTACCTCTGGGCTATACACCCAGCCCTTTTTTTTTTTTTTGCAGTACTGGGGATTGAACTCAGGGGCATTCTACCTCCGAGCTACACCCCCAGCCCTATTTTTTATTTTTATTTTGAAACCGAGTCTCACCAAGTTGCGGAGTGCCTCACTAGGTAGCTGAGGCTGGCCGCGAACCCGGATCCTCTGGTCTCAGCTTCCCGAATGCTGGGATTACAAGTGTGCGCCACCACGCCCGGCTGCCAAGGTTGGCTTTGAACCTGTGATCTTCCTGTCTCAGCCTTCCAAGTACTGGGATTACAAGTGTGCACTACCACGCCCCATCCTTTTTTAGTTTTTATTTTGAAATGGGGTCTTGCTGAAGGTCTCTCTAAATTGCTGAGGCTGGCCTTGAACCTGTGGTCCTCCTGTCTCAGCCTTCCAAGTACTGGGATTACAGGTGTGCACCATCATGCCTGGCAAGTTTGGGGTTTGAATACATGTGTGTCAAACTCCAAACTCAATGAATACATACATATACACACATGTCTCCTTCTCTATTAGAAAAGCAGATTTATAAGAGCTCACATAATCCCAAGACAAAAAGAATTCAAGTAACATGCAAAAAAGACACTAAGTCCAGGTGGCCCCTCCCTTGCTGACGAGTGGACAGCTTGAGTCTAGGTTAGTGTGATGCTATGCATTGATGAAGCAAACCAGTAGGTCCTGGTGGAGTGGAGACAATCACCTGCCTCGATTTCCCCTTGGCTCTTTCCTGTTTCAGAAACAAAAATTTCTCATAGAGCTCTGGGAACCAACTCCATGTTTGCGATCCATAAGGAAAACCTCACAGCACAATCTAAGTAGCTGTGAGAGAGACTCGGGCACCGTGTGTCTCTGAGGGAGTTACAGAAATGCTTCTCACTTGTGTGCTCTCTTATTTGTCTTCCCCAACCGCTGCCGGCTCTCTGCAATCTGGCTGCTCCCTGGCATTCATATTTCAGGAAGAAAACGAGCTATTTAGAGAAAACTGGATTCCCAAGACTTCCATGTCTGGCAATATGACACGTACACTGGATAAAATAAAACAGAAAGACAGAAGAGGAAAATCCTTTTTCAGTGCCTGATGTGCAGCCTGGCATGGTGGCACACACCTGTAATCCCAGCTACTCTGGAGGCTGAGGCAGGAGGATGCAGGTTCAAGGCCAGTCTGGCAACTTATCGAGACACTGTCTCAAAATAAAAAATTAATGAAAGAGCCGGGTGTGGTGGCGCACGCTTGTAATCCCAGTATTCGGGAGGCTGAGACCAGAGGATCCGGGTTCTCGGCCAGCCTCAGCTACCTAGTGAGGCACTCCGCAACTTAGTGAGACTCCGTTTCAAAATAAAGAATAAAAAATAGGGCTGGGGGTATAGCTCGGAGGTAGAATGCCTCTGAGTTCAATCCCCAGTACCGCAAAAAAAAAAAAAAAAATTAATGAAAGGGCTGGGGATGTAGCTCAGTGATAGAGTACCACTGGGTTCAGTCCCCAGCCAGTCTCAGTGTCTCTCTCTCTCTGTCTCTCTCTCTGTCTCTCTCTCTGTCTCTCTCTCTCTCTCTCTGTCTCTCTCTCTCTCTCTCTGTCTCTCACACACACACACACAGCCTGATGTGCTATCAAAATGGTAAGGAATATGTAAAATTCCAAAATGTAGTGATAGCAGAAGCCAGGGGAACTGGACTTGGGTTTTCAAGGCCTTGCAGGGCACAGAGAGACTAAGTCCAAAAGCCCTTTAGAGGTGACAGGTTTAAGAGACTTCCTTCATAAAGTGGGCCCTGGTGGGCTACACCCTCACCACAAGAAATTCACCAACGCTGCCCAGGAAATAAAAGGAAAATTGCCCATCGTAAACCTTGCCACTGAGCAAAGAAGGAGAACAATCTCCCCTCATCGATTGTAGACTGGTCCTCACCCCCACTTATAGAGGATTGTAGCCTGAGTTTAAAGAATTCATAAAGAATTCACAAGAATATCTACAAAGGAAAAGAATGATATATTTAACCACAGAAATAATTAAGAGACTGGCCATGGTGGTGCACACCTGTCATCCCAGTACTTAGGAGACTGAGACAGGAGGATCTCAGATTCAAAGCCAGCTCAGCAACTTAGCAAGATCCTCAGCAACTTAGGGAGACCCTGTTTCAAAAAACAAAATAGGGCTGGGAAGTGTAGCCCAGAGGTAGAATGCCCCTCGGTTCAATTACCAATACCAAAAAAAGAAGAAAAAAGGAACTCTGGATCATTCAAAGAGAAGAGGAAAAAAAAAAAAAGTAAGCTTTTATTGGGAGAAAACATTTGCAACATACACTAATTGAATAAGAAACTGTTCACAGGGCTTACTGAACATTCTGGTATACCCATGAAAAAAAGAGACATTAGAAAAATAGACAAAAGATGAGCCAGGCGTGGTGGCACATGCTTGTAATCCCAGCATTTGGGAGGCTCAGACCAGAGGATCTGGGTTTGCAGCCAGCCTCAGCTACTTAGTGAGGCACTCCGCAACTTAGTGAGACCTGGGTATCCTACCTCTGAGCTATACCCTCAACCCAATTTTATTTTTATTTTGAAACAGAGTCTCACTAGGTTGATGAGAGTCTCACTATTTGCTGAGACTGTCCTTGAACCTGCAATCCTCCTGTCTCAGCCTCCCAAGTAATCCCTGGTATTCATATTTCAGGAAGAATACGAGCTATTTAGAGAAAACTGGATTCCCAAGACTTCCATGTCTGGCAATATGACACGTACACTGGATAAAATAAAACACAAAGACAGAAGAGGAAAATCCTTTTTAAGTGCCTGATGTGCAGCCTGGCATGGTGGCACATACTTGTAATCCCAGCTACTCTGGAGGCTGAGGCAGGAGGATGCAGGTTCAAGGCCAGCCTGGCACCTGGGTATGCACCACCACACCCAGTGACAAAAGATTTAAATAAGTATTTTTAGAAGAGGAAATAATCAACAAACATGAAAAGATGCTCAACTTTTTAGCACACAGTTTGGATTACTAGTATGATGCATTTCAGACCCATATGATTGGCAAAAACTTTAAAGCTAAGCCATATCGAATACTGGAAAATAGTGGAAGTATACACTGGCCCAGCTACCCACAAAACTATGAGGAACTATGGAGTAAAGTGAAACCGTCTCACACTGTTCTACTCTACTAATAGAATCAACTCGTTAGGACACGTGCATGGGAAACTTTATGCAGCACCTTGTGTAAGAACAAGCAAAACAAAACCAAGAACAGCAAGCAAAACAGAAAACAATAAAGGACAAACACCTGGGGGTTCTTTCTTTCTTTTCTTCCTTTGTGTGTGTGTGTGTCTATGCAGTACTGGACACTGCCCTTTGCATGCTAGGCGCAAGTGCTCTACCACCAGGCGACACTCCCGGCCCATTTTATTCATTTTATTTTATTTATTGATTTTACGTATTTATTTATTGGTACTGAGGATTGAACCTGGGACATTCTACCTCTGAGCCATACCCCTAGCCCCTTCTCTTTCTTCTTTCTCTCTTTCTTTCTTTCTTCCTTTCTTTCTTTCTTCTTTCCTTTCTTTCCAGTACTAGGGATTGAATCCAGGAGGATTCTACTTCTGAGCAACATCCCCTGTTTCCAGGGGTCTTCTACCTTTGGGCTACACCCCTAGCCCTGTTTTATATTACTTGGAAACAGGGTCTCACTAAGTTGCTGAGTCTGGATTCAAACCTGGGATCCTCCTGTCTCAGACTCCCAAGGGATTACAGGCATGTGCCACCACATCTGGCTCTACTTTTTATTTTGAAACAGGGTCTCACTAAGTTGCTAAGGATCTCACTAAAATGCTGAAGCTGGCCTCAAATCTACGATACTACTGTCTCAGCCCCCCAAGTACTGGGATTCTAGGCATGTGCCACTATGCCCCACACCCTGCAGTATTTCCTTAAAGTAGAACATATCCAGCACCGAAAAACTACAAATCAGTGTCACATTTGGCAGAAACCCAAAGTTGAACAAGGAAGGGAGGTCAATGGAGAATGCAGAGTATTTGACCATGCGTATATGAAAAATAAAACCAACACATGTGCTCTATATCTAAAATATTAAAAGGGAGGGAACAATGAAGTCTTTCAGAAAGATGATCAAGAAGAAAACAGTGTTAGTAGGATAAGACGTACGCCGATGTTTGTTCTTTCTCTCTTTTTTTTTTTTTTTTTTTTTTTGCGGTACTGGGGATTGAACTCAGGGGCATTCTACCTCTGAGCTATACCCCAGCCCTATTTTTTATTCTTTGTTTTGAAACAGGGTCTCACTAAGTTGCAGAGTACCTCACTAGGTAGCTGAGGCTGGCCTCGAACCCAGATCTCCCCGTCTCAGCCTCCCAAATGCTGGGATTACAAATGTGTGCCACCATGCCCAGCTTTTCTCTTCATTTATACTTTACACATATTTTATATTTTTTCTACTTTTCCCAAAACAGAACATGACGAGAAAAATCTCTGCTTACCTGTAATAAGCCATCATTTGTATATTCTATACCTTATAAATATTATTTTGTATCTGATCAATACTTGAAGACAACAATTTAACATAAATGGAGTAACTAGAAAGCAACTGAATATCAGTTTTCATCAGACTTGATGCAGGGGAGCGGTAGGCTGGGGGTAAGGGGGCTGAGCATGATAATGTTGCCTGTAACTGCATCTACAAAAATCTAAGTTTTGGGAAAAGACTCATGGGTACTGACTTGATGAATCTAAAGTTGCTGCTACTCCAACCCCCTTACTACAATGGTTTCTTCCAAACTTTACTTGGTTTGGAAAGAAGGTAGGAAAGAGTTCCTTTCGATATTAACTGCTTTGACTTTTCCTTGGCCTCCTATGAGCCTTAATGTCTCACCCACCCCAGTGCTTTTCCTATCCTAATCCAATGAAAACAATCATCCATGTTTCTTGCTCCATTCATAAACAAGGACTGGCGTGGTGAAGAAAGGTCACCATTTAATCAGAGGAAGCTGCTGGTGACCTCCTGCAGACACCCAAGACCCCTGGCCACAGCAAACCTGGTGGAAGCTATTAACCTCAAATCCCATCTAGGCTCTGAGTGGCCAAAGGAATCCAAGGGAGAATTCAGCTCTCCTGACCCCGCCTCCCCATCTGGGGTTCTCGGCACCAGCACAAGCTCAGGGCTCCTTCATGACCTTGGTAGGTTCCGCCAAGCCTCTGGCTCCCTATCCAGAACAGAAAATGGACAGCCGGATGCCCAAGGCTCTCCCAGCTCAAGTTCTCCAGACTCTGCACTGCCGATGCTCACCGGCCCCTCCTCTGCAGGGCGCAGAGCTGCATGCCTCTAGTTGCTGGAAAAACTGGGGCAGAGAGTGCTGCAGTCACACGCTGGGGAATCAAAGCTCCAAGCCCAGGCAAGGGAGTCATCAGGCGCGGAGAGTGTTATATTTAAGGAGCATTTTGGAGGTCAGGAAGCAAGCAAGAGAGGAGAGGAGCAGTGGGGGAGGGCATAGGCTCCCAAACAGGCCACAACCACAAGAAGCCTCCTCTTCAGCCTTCAGCCAGGGTCCTCTTCCCAACTCCACGCTGCTGCAGTCGATAGAGACTGCGTGAGGGGCCAGGCAGACGGCCAGGCCTGCACGGATCAGGTGCTCCCCACCACTTCCCTGTCCCCTCCCCTCCTCCCTCCTCCCTCCTCCCTCCTCCCTCCTCCCTCCTCCCTGGGCACTCTCCTCTCCCCACTCTCTGCCACTATTAGTCACCAGCTCTGGGGTGACAGTGTAGGCTGCAGGCATTGGCCTTGCCTTCTGGTCTGTTCATCTGTGTCAGCTCCCAGCTTGGAGCCTGAGTGAGCCCCTCCCCTTCCCCCCTTCCCACCCTTCGGCCCCACCACTCCAAAGTAGGCTGCACTGGAGGGCCTGCACCTGGCCATGGGCTGCTAGAGGCAGACAGGGTGCTGGGCACAGCCAGCCAGGCTATTTATTTCAACAATGCTTCTTTCTGCCTCTTTGACCTCAAGGATTTACTTACGGCACTGGAGTTTAAGGGAAAAAAAGACAGCATTGCTTCCTCTACACACACACACACACACACACACACACACACACACACACACACCACTTCTTTGCCCCTCCTTTACAATCTGCTAATCCAAAATCATCCTGCCCTCGAGAAAGCAGGAAAGGGAAGCGGAGGGTGGAGGGGCCACCCAAGGATGGCACTGCATCTCTCCGTTCTGCGAAGCAGGCTTTCGGACATGGTGTGCTGTGACTCCCAGCTGGCTGGCAAGGTGCTAAGACACACTGGACAGAGGGAGAAACAGAGGCTCAAGGAGACCTAGATCCCTTCCTATACTACCGGCCACTGCTAGCCTCTAGATAATGTGGGACGTCTGGAACTCAGTATCCACAGGCACCACATCCACAAGCCTGAATAGATGAATTCAACCAACAGTGGATGCAAAGTATTCCAGGAAAAAAATTGCACCTGTATCAAACAGGTACATATTCTTTTTTTTGTAACTGGGGATGGAACCCAGGGACATTCTACCTCTAAGCTACACCCCCAGCCCTATTTTTTTAAATTTTTTATTCTGAAACAGGGTCTTACTCAGTCGCCAAGGCTGGCCTTGAACCTGTGTGTGATCCTCCTGTCTCTGCCTCCCAAGTACTGGGGTTACAGGCGCCACCATAACCAGCACATACTTTTTTTTCTTGGTATTATTCCCTAAACCATACAGCATAACAATTATTCGCATAACATTTACATTGTATTAGGTAATATAAGCAACCTAGAGATGATTTAATGTCATCTCTAGATATTTATCTAGATACTTAAAATAGAGATATTTAACATATCATCTCTAAGTTATTTATATTGCCTAATACAGTGAGATAA
This sequence comes from Graphiurus murinus, assembly GCA_004027655.1. Taxonomy (NCBI): domain Eukaryota; kingdom Metazoa; phylum Chordata; class Mammalia; order Rodentia; family Gliridae; genus Graphiurus; species Graphiurus murinus. The sequence continues at coordinate 15,882 of PVLC010009796.1, forward strand.
TGCACCCAGGTTATATGCAAATACCACACTATTTTTATATAAGGGACTTGACCTTTGGTGGGTTCTGATATCTGCAGAGCATCCTGGAACCAACTCCCCTTGAATGCTAAGGGATGCCGTAGCTGGTAAAAACACAAAAAACTAAAATGTAAAGTATATATCTAAGGACAGCAAGACCCCTTCACCCCTCTCTAACCTAGGAACCTCCTTAGTCAGGCTCTACATGGTAATCATGTCCCTCACATCAGTGTAGAGCCTAGCTAAGCTATTTCTCTCCCCTGTTTAATTAGCTCTTGACACTCCTCTTCCAAGAAGACTTCCAGCTTTTTTTGTGTGTGCGTCTGTGTGTGTGTGATGGTGGTGGCGATACTGGGGACTGAACCCAGGGGCATTCTACCTCTGAGCTCCACCTCCAGTCCTATTTTATATTTTATTTTGAAACAGGATCTTGCTAAATTGCTGAGGCTAGTTGCAAACCTGCGATCTTTCAGTCTCAGCCTCCCAAGTACGGGGGTTGCAGGTGTGGGCCACCAACACTGGAGACTTCCAGCTTGATCGAAAGTTTTCTGGTCCCTGCCCTGTCTGCCAGCAGAAATCTCAGAGGACTCCCTTCTTCCTTTCACCTATTTCCTGTTCAAAACTCTTCCCCTGCTTCTGGATTGCTTGACTGCCAGCGTGGGTTCACCCATCAGTGCGTCCTGGACCGCAAGCCCTCCTCTGTTAAGGACAGAAGGGCAGCCCTGGGAGGTGAGAGCCCTACTGTCAGGAAAGATACACATGCCCCAGAGAAACCCCCCAACCAGGAGAGGGGAGAGCTGCTCCCTCCACTCACATCCTAATTACATGCATAACATAAGAAAACATCTCTCCTGCCAGATGGAAAAGCCGAGGCAGATTTCTAATTACCCCCCTGCTCCTCCTGGCTCAATCTCAGGAGGAACCAGGGTGCTGTTCAGGGCCCAGGTTCTCGCAGGGAGCGGGCACCCACACCCCCAGCCAGCTGCCTCCTGCTCTTCCACCACGTGTGGGTATCTCCTGTTCGTCTAAGTTACGTATGAGTATTGCATGAAGAAAAAAATGGAAGTACCTCTGAGCTACACCCCTAGCCCTTTTTATTTTTTGTTTTGAAACAGGGTCTCGCTAGATTGATGACGGCTTCATGAAATTGCTGAGGCTGGCCTCCAATCTGTAATCCTGTGTCAGCCTCCCAAGTACTGGGATCACAGGAGTGCGCCACCACACGCAGCAAGTGTTACTCATTTTACCAGTAAAAGTCTCCTGTCCAAGTATTCTGCGAGAAGGCCTGAGGTATGTGATGTGGCATAGCACAGAACTGTGGAATCAGGCTTGAGTTCAAGTCCACCCTTCACTGTGAAGTGGCCTTGAGTAAGTCCCTTCAGTTCTCTAAGCCTCAGCGGTTTTGCCTATAAATATGGTAATAATGAAGCCGGCATGGTGGCGCATTTTGTAATCCCAGTACTTGGGAGGCTGAGACAGGAGGATTGCAGGTTCGTGGCCAGCCTCAGCAACCTCGTAAGGCCCTCTCCAACTTAGTGAGACCCTGTTTCAAAATAAAGAATAAAAAATAGGACTGGGGGTATATCTCAGAGGTAGAATACCCCTGGGTTCCATCCCCAGTACCGCAAAAAATAAAATAAAAAATAGGGCTAGGGGTGTAGCCTCTGGGTTCAACCCCCAGTTCTGCAAAAAAAAAAAAAAAAGGTAATAATGACAGCCCTTCAGGTTGTCCGCAGTCAGTATCACGGGACCTGCTAGCTCAATGCATTTTAACCATGCTCTCATTATTCCAACCAGTGTCCACAGAACCACCACTACACACTACAAGAATCACAGACTCCACTTCCATGCATCATGGTCTACTTTTTCTCATTCTTCTTATTTTACTGATGATTTTTTTTTTTTGTATTTTTCTCATTTTTCCTAGTTTGCTGGACATATTTTTGTATCTTTTTTCTTCCCTGGTACTGGGGATCGATCCTAGGGGCATCGTACCTCCAAGGTGCATCCCCAGCCTTTCTGATTTTTTTACTTTGAAACAGGGTCTCACTAGGCTGCTGAAGGTCTCAGTAGGCTGCTAAATTGCTGAGGCTGGCCTCAAACTTGCAGTTCTCTTGTCTCTGCCTCCCAAGTACTGGGATTACAAGCATGCACCACCACACCCAGCTTATTTTTGCACATTTTGCATGGTGATCAGTCAACTATTTGTTCAACAATAACTATATTTATTGAGTGTGTAATATGTTCATGATACAGGCGAATCATGATGACATTTAAAAGATAAATCCTATGTTCTTCTTGATCTCTAGAAAATTATAACCTAATGAAGATAATACATGAGCATTAGATAATTAAATATCATAAAGTATAAAACAATAATTCCCTCCAGCTATACCACTCCGAGGTATCTTTCCAAAAAGACGGAAATCAGAGAATTACAGTAATATATGCATATCCATGTTCATAGCAGCACAATTTACAATAGCCAAATTATGGAACCAACCTAGGTGTCCATCAACAGATGAATGGATCACAAAACTATGGGAAATACACACAATGGAATTCTACTCAGCCATAAAGATGAACAAGATAATATCATTTGCAGGAAAATGGCTGGACCTGGAGAACATTATGCTAAGTGAGATGAGCCAATCACAGAAAGTGAAGGGCCACATGTTTTCTCTCAGATGCAGAAGCTAGGGGGTAATTAGGATACCAGAGGACTTCAGATAATGGAGGAGAAATCTCAGTGGAGCCAGGGAGGTGGTCTAGAGGAACGTGGGGGGCATAAGGGAGGATCACTGAAGGAATTACTTCCATTGATATTAGGTACATATGTGAGAACACCAATGCCAATCTCAATGCCCTGTATGGGGAAGGGGGGGAGGGGCGGGAGCCAGCGGGAGCCCCCCAAGGGCTGTGTGCATGTATGTCACAATACTATGATTTACATTATGATGTGAGACCATAATGCACCAATGAAAGTATTTTAAAATCCCCAGAGGCACATCTAATCAGGACATATTGACTGTTTTCAAAATAAATATGTTTATAATCTTTACACTAATTTCTTTGTGTGGGGGGTTCTAGGGATTGAACCCAGGGACATTCTACCTCCAAACTAAACCCCCAGCTCTATTTTATCTTTTATTTTGAAACAGGGTCTCACTAAGTTGCAGAGAGCCTCACTAAATTGCTGAGGCTGACCTCAAACTTGGGACCTTTCTAGGTCAGCCTACCAAGTCCTGGGATTACAGGCATGTACCACCATGCCTGGCTTTAATTTCTTTCGTGTGTGTGTGTGTGTTGTGTGTGTGTGTGTGTGTGTGTTACTGGGGATTGAACCCACAGTCATTCTACCTCCAAGCTATACCCTCAGCCCGATTTTATTTCTTATTTGGAAACAGAGTCTCGCTAAGTTGCTAAGGCTGGCTTCAAACCTGTGATCCTCCTGTCTCAGCCTCCCAAGTACTGGGATTACAAGCGTGCGTCACCATGCCTAGCTTCTCGTTTCTTTTTTGTCAGTTGTCATGTAATGGTGAGTATTCTTAGCTAACCTACACTAAGTCTGTGATGGTTATTTCTTGATTAATCTGCTCTTAATGGGAAAACGTCCGCCAGAAAAAGGATCCAATATTTGTCAGCATCCTTTACGGAGACAAGAACTTCCTATTTGCATGACAGGTGTCCAAAAATAGTGCCTTCCGAACATATTGCTACCATTGCTGCCAATAAGTACAGGTTTTTTTGGATGCGGCAGACTGCACCTAATGAGTAGGATTTCAAAAAATTTCCACTTTCTACCACCAGAGCATTTTCTCACCAGCACCTCAAGGTTGGGGGAAGAATGTTGAAAAGTATTTTGGGCCCTGGTGCCCACTACATTCTCCTGACATCACTGCAAAGAAGTGACTGGCATAGGAAGAGCGAACCCAAGAGCTCAGCTCCCATCCGTCTCGGGACCAGCCCGCCCGGCAAATGCACCTGCTCCCTTCCACACTGAGCCTCCGGCTGCGGTGAGGGACCAGGAGTCCCAGGGCTGGCACGGCCAGTAACAAAGGCTTCCCATGGAACCATGGTGAACTGAGAAACGCTGGGACAACATGGTAAGATTCAAAGGGCTAAATATATTGAATTTTCTGTTTTTGACACCATGTCCTTGTTAATTTTGTGTTAAAATATTCCTTAAATGTAAACAATGGCTGTGGTAGTTTTATATTTTAGTTTAAACTGGTTACCTGTTTTCCCCCCCTTAAGGATTGAACCCAGAGGCGCTCTACCTCTGAGCCACACCCCTCGCCCTTAGTAGTTTTCATTTTGAAACAGGATCTGGCTAAGTTGCTGAGGCTGGCCTTGAACCTGCCATCCTCCTGTCTCAGCCTCCCAAGTACTGGAATTACAGGCATGCACCACTGCACCTGTCTTAGATTGGTTATCTCTTATAGACTAAACAAGTGTCTGACAATTCTGTGCCAGTCTACCAGTGTTTTTCAGTTTCTTTACAAACACGGCAAGTCCAGACTCCCACAGGAAGAAAGGTTTCTCAGGTCTAAGATCTCTTGTTCTTTATCCAGAGCGCAGAAGCGCCAAGATGCGGGTCTCTGCAGAGCCTCTTCAGGCAACCAGCCCTTGTCCTTGGATGGACAGTGAGTGGGTCAGAGGTCCCAGCCTAGTCTTGAATGCTGAACCTCTGAACGGATCTCTAAGTGTCCCCAACGCCGTCACTTGAGGTTTCACGGGCACTCCAAGCGGACGTGAATACGGGACACTCCTGCTCGTCCCTCTGCATCTCCTGGGCCCATCTCAAGAAGCGGCCACCACTACTAAGCCGCCCGTGGCTCGGAGCCCAGTTTTACTTACCCCTCCGATTTGTCTGCTTATTCGCTAGACATTAGGGCTACTGTGGACTAACAAAATACACAACTACCGTCCTCAAGGAATTCACTGTCTAATACAGAAACAGAGACCTAGAAAAAATAAAATGAGCCTGGCATGGTGGTGCATGTCTGTAATCTCAATACTTAAGAGGCAGAAACAGGAAGATCCCAGGTTTGAAGCCAGCCTTGGAAACTTAGTGAAACTCTGTTTCCAAATAAGAAATAAAATTGAGCTGGAGGTATAGCTTGGAGGTAGAAAGACTCTGGGTTCAATCCCCTGTCTCACACACACACACACACACACACACACACACACACGAAAAAATTAGGTGTACACCTGTAATCCCAGGACTTGGTAGGCTGAGACAGGAGGGTCACAAGTTCGTGGCCAGCCTCAGCTACTTAGTGAGGCCCTCTGCAACTTAGTGAAGACTCTGTTTAAAAAATAAGAATAAGCCGGGCGTAGTGGCGCACGCTTGTAATGCCAGCATTTGGGAGGCTGAGACCAGAGGATCCGGGTTCGTGGCCAGCCTCAGCTTCCTAGTGAGGCCCTCCGCAACTTAGTGAGACCTGGTTTCAAAATAAAGAATAAAAAATAGGGCTGGGGGTATAGCTCGGAGGTAGAATGCCCCTGAGTTCAATCCCCAGTACCGCAAAAAAAAAAATAATAAGAATAAGAATAAGAGCCGGGCGTGGTGGCGCACACTTGTAATCCCAGCATTTAAGAGGCTGAGACTGGAGGATCTGGGTTCACGGCCAGCCTCAGCTGCTTAGTGAGGCCCTCTGAAATTTAGTGAGACCTGTTTCAAAATAAAGAATAAAAAATAGGGCTGGGGCTGTAGCTCAGAGGTAGAATGTCCCCAGGTTCCATCCCTAGTACCACAAAAAAATTAAAAAAAATAAATAAATAAGAATAAGCCAGGCGTGGTGGCGTACACCTGTAATCCCAGTACTTGGGAGGCTGAGACAGGAGGATCCGGGTTCGCAGCCAGCCTCAGCTACTTAGTTAGGCCCTCTACAACTTAGCGAGACTCTGTTTCAAAATAAAGAATTAAAAATAGGGCTGGGGGTGTGGCTCAGAGGTAGAATGCCCCTAGGTTCAATCCCTAGTGTCACACACTCAAAAAAAAGAATAAATAAAAAAATAAAAAATAGGACTGGGGGTATAGCTTGGAGGTAGAATATCCCTGGGTTCAATCCCTAGTACCCTCTTCCATGAAATAAATAAACAAATAAATAAATAAAGTCAGAGGTAAAGCAAAATGAAAAAATGATCCTATGTGTTTACCTTGGAGCCAGAGAGTACTTCCTCAAAAGAGATCTAATGATGTCTTAAAGTCCTCCAAGCCGGCATGGTGGCCCACGCTTGTAATCCCAGCATTCGGGAGGCTGGAGGATCCGAGTTCGAGGCCAGCCTCAGCTACCTAGTGAGGCCCTCCGCAACTTACTGAGACCCTGTTTCAAAATAAAGAATAAAAACTAGGGCTGGGGGTGTAGCTTGGAGGTAGAATGCCCCTGAATTCAATCCCTAGTACCACAAAAAAAAAAAAAAAAAAAAAAAAGTCCTCCAATTGTAAGGCCCATGCAGTGGTGCATGCTTGTAATCCCAGTACCTGGGAGGCTCAGACAAGAGAATATCAGGTAAGCTGGGCATGGTGGCGCACGCTTGTCATCCCAGCATTCAGGAGGCTGAGACAGGAGGATCCGGGTTTGAGGCCAGCCTCAGCTACCTAGTGAGGCACTCCACAACTTAGTGAGACCCTGTTTCAAAATAAAGAATAAAAAATAGGGCTGGGGGTATAGCTCGGAGGTAGAATACCCCTGAGTTCAATCCCCAGTACCGCAAAAGAAAAAAAAAAAAAAGAGAGAGAGAGAGAATCTTAGGTGTAAGGCCAGCCTCAGCAATTTAGTGAGCCCTTGTTTCAAAATAAAAAGAACT
>PVLC010009796.1:22815-53037 GCA_004027655.1 Graphiurus murinus
TAATCCCAGCATTCGGGAGGCTGAGACCGGAGGATCCGGGTTCGCGGCCAGCCTCAGCTACCTAGTGAGGCACTCCGCAACTTAGTGAGACTCGGTTTCAAAATAAAGAATAAAAAATAGGACTGGGGGTATAGCTCGGAGGTAAAATGCCCCTGAGTTCAATCCCTGGTACCGCAAAAAAAAAAAAAAAAAAAAAAAGAACTGGGATATAGCTCAGAGGTAGAATGCTCCTGGGTTCAATCCCCAGTACAAAAAAATAAAAAATAAAAATAAAATAAAAGTCTGTGATTGTTCCCAGGACATAAACAGCCTCAGTACTGAACCTGGCTTCCATGGCGCTTGGGTTCCCAGCTGAGGTTTCTGGTCTTAGCATCTGCATCCACCTTACGAATGTCCTGCCAAACCCTGGTGGGGACTTGGACCCCGCCACCTCCCTGCTGCCTCGCTCTCCTGTCTGGCGGACCTCGGCACTAGCAGCCACAGCCCAGTGAACATCTGTGATGTGCCTGGGATTTACCCAAGGCACGCCTCCACAGGGCCGCCATATTCACACCTACCAAAGAGGAAGCTGAGGCCAGAAAAGGCCAAACAGCTCACTCAAGGTCTCAGAGTCAGAAAGCGCCAGCGCCAGCCATGAAGCCCAGAGATGTCCAACTCCACCCAACTCCACCCAACTTCACCCAAGTCCACGTAGCCAGACCCTCCCTCCTCTCCAGTCCCCAGGTCAACTTTCAGACAGAATGGCATTTCCCTGACAAAGCCCTTCCTGGCCCGCCCAGGCCCCCAAGTAACTCTTCTCTGCTCCCTGGTGACTGGCACTTCTCCTCTGACCCTGATTAGCTGGTGCTGCCATAATTTGTTTACTCATCTGTCTCCCCAAGAATCCCTGAGCACCTGCTCACAGCGCCCATGTGCCATCGGTCTCTGAAACCTCCACACTTAACTCTCTGCTGGCAGAAGATCCACATCTCATAAACATGTGTTGAGTGATGGAAGAATAAATGCTCCCCAACCGCTTTTCTCAAGATATTGGGAAAACTGTCAGGACACAATTTATCATCTATGTATCTTTGTTGTTGTTGTTGTTGTTGTTGTTAACTGGAAGTTGAACCCAGAGGCATTCTACCTCAGAGCTACACCCCCAGCCCTATTTTGTTCATTTTATTTTGATACAGGGTTTTGCTAAGTTGCTGAGACTGTCCTCAAACCTGCAATCCTCCTCTCTCAGCCTCCCAAGAACTGGGATTAGTGATGTGCATCGTAACACCCGATTCATCTGTATACCTTAACAGTCAAGTCAGGATCTCAGATGGTCCCAGTCTGAAAAAGCAACCTTTAAAAAGAAAAAGGGTAGTGCTATGGTAATGAAGAGCAGCGCCTCGAAACCCAAATTCCCAGAAATGGAGTCGCATCTCCAAAGCCCTCTCCCAGAACTGAACAGGATCTAATCGGGAGCCTCGTCATCTAGACTGTCTACACCTCCACCAAAGCTGTTTCATTCTGGGATAACTTAACCTGGCACATTGGGGCTAAGAGTAATCGTGGGAGCAATATCTCCCACAAAATAATGGGGGAAAGGCAGATGTAAGGGGAGATGCTTTACATGTATTTAAAAATGTAATAAATGATATCTAAGTTATGTAAATGACTTGCTAGTGAGCCATAACATGGGACTTGGTGGGGGACACTAGGGATTGAACCCAGGGGCATTCTACCTGTGAGCTATACCCCAAGCCCTGTTTTATTTTTTATTTGGAAATAGGGTCTCACTAAGCTGCAGAGGGCTTGCCACAAACCTGGGATCCTCCTATCTCAGCCTCCCAAGCACCATCATGCCCAGCTACCACATGGGATTTTTATTTACCCATTCAGCTGCTTTTACACATTCTCACAGATTCAGGGTAGCAGCTCTAACATACAAAGTTTTCTCTGTGCCAGGCTTTGTACCTGGGCTGTGTGTACAGGCTCCTTACTGACGCATCCTAGATCAGTTAAAAGTTCTTAAACTTTTGAGTTGTAAGTTTTCTGTGGAGCTGGTAAAATCCATGGACACTTTCCTCAGAAAAATGAACAGACGGATAAAATCCTGCCTATAAATGGGCTCCTCCTAAAGCCCATCCAAGGACCTCGGAAAAATGCCCAAACTAAACTCCTTGCAAAGGATATGGAGGAGAGAAGGTTAAAGAAGGACCTGGGTGGGTGAAATGGCACCAGTGTCTGTAACCAATCAGGTCTGTCCTTGTGGTCCAGATCCTGAGGGTGAAGGCTAACCTGGGGGTGACCCCACTCCAAGGCTGGCTCTGCCCCTGAAGACAGCATCTGCCATGTGGATGCAGGGACAGAAAGGCCTGAGAGAGCCAGCCACAGCTACCCCATATGCAAATGCCTCTATCCCCATGTGCAAATGCATGCATAAACACCTCTCTCCAAAGTCACCACAGGAGAACTCCAACCACACCTGGTCCTGAGCACCCCGCACACCACCCCAGACAGCCAGGTGATTGACAAGCCACCTGTCAGCTCCAAGGGTCTGTGCACTACCAGGTCTGCGAGTCCTGCCCTGGCATCAGACCTCCCAGGCAGCCTCAGCCCAACCGGACAGCAAGCTGCTCGCAGCAAATCATGTTGGATCCAAACACAGGCCCCGGTGCCTGCTCCCATGGCCGCCGCCACTGTACCCCACCCAGGGGCACAGCACCTCCACCATCCCATGAGCAAAAGAGGGTACTCATGGGCATGAAGAGGGAAGAGAGAACAAGGGAAGAGAGGAGGGGAAAGTGCAGGGAGACCTATCCTCACTTACTTTGCTCTCTCCAGCTCCTTTTATCAAGTATGTGACAGATCTAGGCTGGCTAAAACAACAGTTTCATGTAATTTTTACCTTGGGTAGCCTAAGAGATGAAAGCCCAGAGAGGTTAAGGAACTTTAATTCAATCACACAGCATGGAGGGAGAGGGGACGTGGTGATGGAGAAAGAACCAAAAACCCAGTTCTGTGATTCCCAGAGACCAGGATAACACATCCTGTCTGTCGCTACCTGGCCTCCTGTCTCACGCTCTTCCATACACAGGGCACACCTTCTCCATCAGTTGGAGCCTCGTTGAGTCTTCCGTCTCTGAGAAAAAGGAGATCCTGCCATCTGGGCAAAGAGCAAGGCCCCCGGCAAGGGCCAGCATGCTCTGGCAGGACTACAGGGGCTCCCTGTACTCAGGGGCTGGCTGGGAGCTGCACAGACTCGGCCTCCTTGGGTGCCCTATCGACTCCCAACAACTCAAGTTGCTTGCTTGGAAAAATACACAGAAAAGCAAATTTCCACTTGCAAGCAGGATCCAGGAGAGGCGAGGCCACCTCAGCCTCAACCTCTAGTGAGCCCTGGGTCCCCAGGGCCCGGCGCCTTGGCACCGCCCCTGCGGGGGCCCAGACCCGCTCTGCCATTGGGGCGCAGCGAGCGGTGGGAGGGGACAGCGGCAGCGTCTGCCACTCAGACAGCAACTCCTCCCGGATCCGGGGCCAACCTTGACTGCAGGATGAGCAGCAGCTGCTTCTAAGACTGTTCAGCTTGCACCAGCCCCACCCGGGCCTCACACACCAGGCCGAGGGAAGAAGAGCCAGAGGGACCAGAGGGACGTGTGGAGACGGCACGAGTGCTGTGGTGTGGGGACAGGCAAGGAAGAAGAGAAATAAAGGAGAGGGGTGACTAAGGAGAGCCAGGGCCTCGCCCTCCCGCCCTCCATCCGCCTGCTCCTGGGCCCGCCAGTGGCCGGGGCTTTGTGGGACCCTCTCCTCCCCGCTGACCCAGCCCCTGGATGCTCAGGAAGGGTGGGCTGAGGGAGAGGAGGGGAGGGAGGTGAACCAAAGGCAGAACTCGCCAAGCGAAGCCACTTACGCACAGTGCGGCCGGCAGCATTTCCAGCCTACCTTTGCCGTGGCCACGTCGGCCGGCTCCATGATCCCTGCTTGGCCTGCACGGCACCGAACCATCCAGAGAGAAAAGGCAGAGTCACAAAGGTCCACCCCGCCCCAAGGCACTCCCTAGCAGCACCCCCGGGGCTTCCTCTGTGTGGGGACAGAAAGACTCAGCGTCTCTAGCATCCTGGCCTGCCAGGTCCCAGATGCCCGGAAGGCCAACTCAGGGGTATCTCCCCTTGCCTGGCACTCGGCCCCAGAGGAGGGATGGGTCTCACCGGGCGGGCTCCCCCTGCTGGGGGGTGTGGTGCAGAGGTGGAGGGCCTGGCCCTCGAGCTGCTAGCTGGTCCCCAAGGGTCAGGAAGGGGGCTCACGTGGGCAGAGGCCGGCTGGCAGGTGCTGGGGAGGCGGGAGGGAGAGGGCTCAGGCTTGGTGGTGGGGCTAGGTGTGAGGACCTCCAGAAGCTACAGGCGCTCCAACAGAAGCAGGCTGGTGCTGTGCACGGAGGGACAGGAGCTGAAAAGCCAGGCCAGCAAGGGCAAGGTGAAGGCAGGAGGAGAGGAATTCGCCAGGCCAAGCCACTCACCTTGCAATAACATTCAGACTGACTGAGGCCTACACAGGAGCCAGGAGCAGGCGGTTCACATCCCCCCTCCACTCCCAGAGACTCGCGGCCTCTGTCTAAGGGTTCATGAGAGCAGCCGGCAGCTCGGCTGGATCTGCAGAGGCCCCTGGCTCTGCTGGAGCGGTCTGATTGGAGGAGCCGGATGACTTCATCCAGCCCCATTCATCTCTCTAGGTTTCCTGCCCAGCGGGGACAGACCGCTCTGCCTGCCGTGCTGTGCTGTGCTGTGCTGTGCCGTGCCGTGCAGTGACTACAGTTTCCTCCCTGGCCCGATTTCCTCCTGGGGCAGCCTGGGATGGGCTGTCTGTTTGGGGGAGGGGGGGGCGACCTAGGGAAAGGGATCAGAGAACCCCTGGCGTTCAGGGAGGAGAGGAACGGCTGTACACATTGCTGAGAAAACGCAAGAATCCAGTCAGTGCATTTGCCAGGGCAGAGCCAGCACCCATAGGAGACAGCAGTCCTCCCAGTAACTAGCAAGCTGTAAGCTCTGGCCTTCCTGCCAAAAACCCACAGAAGAGAGATCTCTCCCAGTCAGAGAACAACCAGAGAAAAGCAGACATATGTCCTCAGACAGCCCTAGGTACCGACCTCCTATCACTTTTCAGATGCAGCTCTAGCTCTAGCAGGACCTCCTAAGTACGCACTGGGACTATGGGCATGAACCATGATTTCAGTTGCACAAAAGGGAACTTACAGCAACAGAGGCACTTTACAGAGGAGCCTAAGGCCCCCACAGAAGCCTAAGGGTCAAGGCAAGGACGTCACCCTCCCAGGGCACATTTCCACATCCCCCTTTACCTCAGAAATGGTGAGACCCTAAGAGAAGACCCCTCCTCATTTTCCTCACTCCCTCCCTCTCTCCTTCCCATACCCCTACTCTCAATCCAGCCCGAAACCATAGAAAAACCCAGCCCAGCAAGACTTAGATTAAAATACAAAGAACAAAAAGAAGGCATAGAAACCAGTGTGGTGGTGCACAACTGTAATCTCAGTACTTAAGAGGCTGAGACAGAAGGATCGCATGTTCAAGACCAGCCTCAGGAGTATTGAGACTCTCATAACCTAGAGAGACCTTATTTCAAAATAAAATAAAATAGGGCTAGGGCTATAGCTCAGAGGTAGAATGCCCCTGGGTTCAATCTCCAGTACCACAAAACTAATAAAATAAAATAGGACTGGGAGGTGGAACTTGGAAATAAAACACTCCTGGACATAATCCCTAGTACCATTACCAAAAAACAAAACCAAAGAAGGCATAGATCACTTAATCTCGCATCCATGTCCATGTCCCCTCATCCTTTTTTATTACCTTTGGTCTGTCCAAGCCCGACTTCACAACCAAAGCACAAGCCCCAGCAGACCAACTCATGCAGAAGAATGACAACATCAGCAAGGCTCCCGGGCTGTGTGGTGCTCATGGGTCCCACTCAACCACAGGAGTGACACCGGTGACTGTCCTCCATTTCCCCAGGGCTCCATAATTTCCAAATCCACTGTCACCTTGAAGACTCTCTCAGGTATATACTGCCCACCCCACTGACATTTTAAAGAAAATTAAACTGAGATTCAGAGACTGGAAGCGACTCGCCTCAGGCCACACAGTGAGTTGAGCAAACCTGGGACTCAAGCCCATGTTCGCTGAGTCCAAGCCCCTCTCCACTAGACCTCATCATCCCAAATTCCCCATCCTCCAGCTGCTCCCAATCCTGCCTCTCATTGTTGTCAACTCTTTAGAGGATGGGAGGCATCCATCAATTTGATATTTCCCTTTGGGAATTTTTCTTTTGAAGATGGCAAATTATGAAAAAAAAATGCATCATCAATTGACAGGAAAAAAATCTTGGGCAATATGTGGAAATTAGTGCATGCATTTAAAGGAATCTCCTGTGTATAGTGAAGATTGCTTTTAGATAAAAAAAGAATCAGTGATTTACTCATGCTCACTCTAGGCAGAAAAGTAGAACAGGATCTCTTAGCAAATGGTAATTCAGCTACCCAGATAGAAATTGAGGAGGAGGAGGAGGAGGAGGAGGAGGAGGAGGAGGAAGGATGTAGCCTGGTCCCTGGAAGTGCACAGCTTCCTATTACACCTTATTCAAATAAAAATGATGAGAGTGAGGGTACAGGTTGATTCTCCCTAATCCAATACATTTGGGACCAGAAATGCTTCAGATTTCAAAGGTTTTTTGGATCTTGAGATATTTGTGTCAACCTTACCAGTTGAACCTCCATAATCCAAAAATCTGAAATCCAGAATGTTCCAAAACCTAAAACACTCAAAAAATTTCACACTGGAGGGGGGTATTTTGGATTTCAGATTATCAGATAAGAGATACTCAAACAGTAGACTTTATTTATTTTGGTACTGGGGATTGAACCCAGGGGCATTCTACCTCTGAGCTACACCCTCCACCCCTATTTTTATTTTGAAAACAGGGTCTCACTAGGTTGATTAAGAATCTCCCTACTTGCTGAGGCCGTCCTCAAACCTGCAATCCTCCTGCCTCAGACTCCCAGGTACTGAGATTATAGGTATGAGCCACCACACCTGGCAAACAGTAGAATTTGGACCAATGGAATTTTTCTTTTTAACTCACTGCTTGGCTTTTATAAACCTAGATGGTGGTGATGGGTACAACCATCTTGAAAAGGATAAGAGGCCTCGCTGGCACTGCAGGAGAGGTAACCCAGGAGAGCCTTCAAAAGTCCAACATTCCACACATGCCATCGCCCCTGTTCAGAAGCTGTGAATTCCCTCTGGCTCCTGCTGTGGCCTGCAGTCCTCTCTCTTGTTGGGCTGACAGTCAAGTGTACAAACAGATGGAGAGCAGAAGGCTAGTACCCATGAAGAGGGTGGCCAATTTCATCAAAACCACACAGAGCCGGGCGTGGTGGCACACGCTTGTAATCCCAGCATTTGGGAGGCTGAGACCAGAGGATCCGGATTCGCAGCCAACCTCAGCTACCTAGTGAGGCCCTCCGCAACTTAGTGAGACCCTGTTTCAAAGTAAAGAATAAAAAATAGGGCTGGGGGTATAGCTCGGAGGTAGAATGCTCCTGAGTTCAATCTCCAGTACCACAAAAAAAACAAAAAAAACAAAAAACAAAAAACCCACACAGAAACCAGACCCGTGTTAATGAGAGTCTACCCAGCTTCCCCAATGACCAAAAACATTGACATACTCAGTTCTTAAGGAACCATCACACACAACCCAAGGTGCCGAACGCATGCAGACAGCACTCAGGAGAGCTGCTCAGCCAGAAGCACCTGTATGCATTGGAAGAAGCAGTTCATATGTCCTGAAACCAAAGCTGCTAGAGTGCTCGTTTGCTATAGATGACCTAAGCCAGGTGTGGTGGTGCACGCCTGTAATCCCAGTATTTGGGGGGCTGAGACAGGAGGATCACAGGTCTGAAGACAACCTCAGCAACTTAACCAGATCCCAGATCCTCAGCAACTTAGAGAAACCCTGCTTCAATTTTCTTTAAAAGGGTGTAGCTTGGAGGTAGAATTGCCCCGGGGTTCAATCTCTAGCACCAAAAAAAAAAAAAAAAAAAAAAAAAAAAGACGGGGTAGGCTTCAATAAGGGAGAGAAAATTCCAGGAAAAGCAGAAAAGAAAATGATATTGAAGGAGGTAAATTTAAAAACTAAAAACTGAGAAGATGCCATTAAATCCATAAAAGATTCCATTAAATCCATACCTCTACTCTTACCAGAAAGGGCTGGATCTAAATAATTCCTTATAAGATAAATAACTCCTCTACCCTCTCCTATGCAGTTGCTGTTTGCTTTTTGAACTAGAAATTTCAAGCTCTCTCTTCAACTTTGACTCATTTTGCAAAATATACTGGGGAAAAAGAGAGAGAGAGAAAGAAATACTTCTTTATAATATTCTCTCTCCGGGGCAATTATCTGTAGTAATTACTTTACCCTAGGTATTACTTTCTAACTCCTTAATCGCTGCGCTTATCACTAAGTTTTGGAAAGGCGGGAACCCCTGATACTTTTGAGAAGAGGCCACGGTGAGTTTTGGCAGCACCGCGGGGTGGAAGGAGGGGATGCGGGAAGACCGGGGACTCAGGTTCCCTGGGCACAGTTCCGAGGGAGGACAGAGGACGTGCACCTGCCGCTCTTGGCGGCGCCTGGGGGAGGGCGGGGCTGCCAGGCTGTTTGAAACCCTGGGAGAAGCTCCCGCGCTGCATTCTGGGAGATGCAGTCCTGAGCGGCGGCTGGCCACGCAAGTTCGCATTGCCTACCGAGTGCGCAACTCCACCTCTCCACCCATCCCCAGACTGCAAACGTGGACCATGCCTTGGGCAAAAGGGTGCCCTGCCTCTCCTCCAGAGACTGGGTGCTGGCTGTCAACTGGGAAGAAGGCACTGAAACCGGGAAAGGTTCCCAGAACTGCAGGAACGCGAAAGGGAGCCCTTGAGAGGTCACATAAGGATGCTCACTGTATGGGAAGAGGACAGGACTCTGGAGAGGCGGAGAGAGGGAGATAGAGAAGGGAGGAGAGGAAGAGAGGAGGAGAAAAGAGAGCAGAGTGTGCGTGTGCGCGCACGCGAGCCTCCCCTCCCCCCTCACCTCCAGAAGTAAACCTGTCTACATGAGGAAATTTCTCATTTTTTGTATGTTAATCACCAACCTTTAGAGAGGCAGTTTGCGCATGAGAAAGAGCTTAGTCTTGAGTTCTGATTCAACCACTCGCAGCTGTGTGACCTTGGGTGAGTTACTTGGGCTCTGCGCCCCCATTTCCTCACCTATCAGACGGATGATATTACTCAACCTGAGGACTGTTAGGAAGATTAACTAGGATAACATTTTCAGATGCTGATTGCCTGTCTCCCCCTTGTCCATTGGACTTCTCATCCATTTTCAGTCTCTGCCAGAGTTGCTGATGGTAGAGGTAGATGAACAGCAGGCAAACCCACCTGGTGTTTGAGATGAATAAAGACATCAGAACACAGGGAGGACACCATCACTAAAATAAGGAAAAACCACAGGAGTCACTTTGGGGAATAGTGAACCATCCCAGACATTAGGAGGGGTAAGGAGGGCGCTGGGAGAAACGGCATCACTAATCATAAGATTCCATATAGATATACAGGAGAGAAAGAACATCGGGGAGACCGAAGGCAGTGTTAGAGAGAAACCATGGTGGGAGGCAGCTGCCCGTCCAGGAAAGCCAGGGAAGTGGGAGCCAGGCCTGCGGAGGTACAGTGTGAACTGGTCTTGCAAAGCTGAGCTGCTCTCTGGAGAAGTGGGGGTGCTGGAGGGCTTGGGGTAGGAGAGTGTCTGGAGCAGTCAAGACAGGGTTGTGAGGGGATAGTGAAGACGGAGTCCAGGTTCCAGAAGAAAGGGAGAGAACCACACTGCAAGGGTCCTGGCTGGCTAGCTGCAGCCGCCTGCAAAAGAAATAAGCAATAAGGAAAAGTAATTTTATGCAATTTGAACAAACTGGGGAGAAGCAGCTGGACGGGTTCTCCACCGGTCCCACAGAGGCTGTTCCAGCAGGGCCCATCAACTGCGGTATTGCACCCTCCCCCGTGAGCGAGGTAGCAAGAGAAGAGAGGCTCGAGGAGTAGGAGTTTTGCTAGCTGGGTCCAGGGGGAACACCAGCCTCCCCGGGCAACCTCGTGCCAGACAGAGGGCCTTTCCTGATATCTCTGCTGTTCTATGCCTAAATTCCTCAGGGAACACCAACAGAATCAGCAAAGGAGAGCCTCACATTCCTTAGCGGGTAGCTATTCCTGAGACCCTCACGGGCAGCAAGAGCATACGCGAACTTGACCTCCGCTCTAGAACTGGACAGCACAGCAACTGCAGGAGTCACACTGCCTGGTTAAAACTCTAGCCTGTCATCTCAGCTATGGAATCTTACCTAAGTTGCAAAACCTCACTAAGCCTCAGTTTTCTCATCTATAGTGAAGGCCACGCTGGATGTGGGGGCGCATGCCTGTAATCCCAGCTACTTGGGAGGCTAAGGCAGGAGGATAGCGAGGTGAAGCCAGACCCAGTAATTTAGTGAGGCCCTGTCTCAAAATTTCAGAAAAAAAAAAAAAACAATTGAGGGGGAGGGGGATGCTGAGGGTGTAGCTCAGTGGTAGAATGCCCAAGCTCAATCCCTAGTATCACAAAAATAAAAATAAAAATAAAAATTTTAAAAGATGGTAGCACAGGTTGAATATTTGAATATCCCTCTACAAAATACTAGGGACCAGCCGGGCATGGTGTCCCACACCTGTAATCCCAGTACTTGGGAGGCTGAGACAAGAGAATCACAGGTTGGAGGACAGCTTCAAAAAGTAGTGAGACTCTCTCATCAACATAGCCAAATCCTATTCCAAAAATAAAAACAAAACAGGGCTAGAGGTGTAGCTCTGAGGTAGAATGGCCCTGGGTTGAGCTGGGCGTGGTGGCACACGATTGTAATCCCAGTACTTGGGAGGCCGAGACCAGAGGATCCGGGTTCGAGGCCAGCCTCAACTACTTAGTGAGGCACTCCGCAACTTAGTGAGACCCTGTTTCAAAATTAAAGAATAAAAAATAGGCCTGGGGGTATAGCTCAGAGGTAGAATGCCCCTGGGTTCAATCCCCAGTACTGCAAAAAAAAAAAAAAAGAATGGCCCCGGGTTCAATCCCCAGTGACACACACACACACACACACACACACACACACACACACACACACACTCTCAGGACCATAACTTTTTTTTTTTTTTTTTTTTTACACTAGGGACCAGAAACCTTTAGGATTTTTTTTAGAATGTTTGCATACACATAATGAGCTATTATGGGGAGGGGACCCAAGTCTAAAGACAAAACTAATTTGTGCTTCACAGACACCTTACAAGCACAACCTAAAGGTCGTTTTGCACAGTGTTTTAGTGTGCCTTGCTGTGACTATGACCCATCACATGAGGTTAGGTGTGGAGTTTTCCACTTGTGGCTTCATCTCAATGCTCAAAAAGTTTTGACTTCTGAGCTGGGCGTGGTGGCGCACGCTTGTAATCCCAGCATTTGGGAGGCTGAGACAGGAGGATCTGGGTTCACGGCCAGCCTCAGCTACCTAGTGAGGCCCTCTGCAACTTAGTGAGACCCTGTTTCAAAATAAAGAATACAGAATAGGGCTGGGGGTGTAGCTCGGAGGTAGAATGCCCCTGAGTTCAATCCCCAGTACCGCAAAAAAAAAAAAAAAAAATTGAATTCTGGACCATTTTGGATTTCAAGGTTTCAGGTTAGTAATGCTCAACCTGTAACACTATTTTTTTTAAAAAAAAAGGTGACATTTAAATGACAGCACAATGGCAACACCTAAAATGCACATTCAAGTAATGTTAACTACAGTAACATCTTTACCATTACTGTCCTGGGGGCTCCCAAGGGATTGGGGACAATGTGTTCTCCCTGAGTCCCCCAGGCCTCGAAGCCACCTGCACTTGGCTTCCAGGCAAAGCTCACACTAGTTATGCAACTCCTTCCCTTACGGACATCTCCAGGCAGTCATGCCACCTCCAGCCGCAGCTGTCCCTGCACTCGCTGTGCATGCAGATGATGGAGCTGCAGGAGAAACAATCATTCTGCCCGCGCCAGTGTCCACACAAGACCTATGGTGGCTGCAGAGGACATCAGAGCCTAGCACACCGAGGTTCCAGGTGAGAACATGTGGGGAGCCACAGGGTTAGTAGAGAGCAGGGGGTGAACAGGAAGAGGGAGAGTGAAGGCCTGCGGCATAGTGCCTGACTCCTTTAAGGTGCTGGTCAACGGGCAAACCTTCCCATCCCAGGCCGCTGGAGGACCTCTAGTGACTACTGCTGAAGCTGAGACAAAAATGGGAGAGGGTGGCAAACAGACCGAGGTCACAGATCCCAGACAGTCCAGGAGAAGCAGCAGCCTGGGGCTCCTATTGGAGGAAGCTTGGATTCGTTGCCAGAAGTGCTGGTGAGCCCCTAGAAGAGAGAGGGAAGCTCCTGCAAATACCCAGCAGGGCCTTAGCTGCAGCCTGCAGAAGAGTGACAGTGGATCTGTTCCACCACAAAGACACGACGGTGGAACCAAAGGAATACACCAGAAAGAGGCAGTGCCAAACAAAGAGATGTACTGGAACTTCCTATCTCCAACAGTTAGAATCTGAAGGCACTTCTCAACACCAGCGGGGCATGGAAAATACACTTTCAAAAGACCATTCAGTATCACTGGGACCTAGTCTCTCCTGGCCAATTGTCCTCCATTCTGTCTGCTTCTGAAGCTTTTCAAGGCATCACCTTCATTAGCAGACTTGCTGACACACCTGCACATCTGGGGCTCAAATCCCAGGAAGCTGGTAAAGGAGACCTGTCAGATAGATCCCAGGGAAAACGGGTTCTGCACAGGGTCAAGTGCCCCCCGAGGAACCATATGGAAGCCACAGGGCTGCAAGGATGAACTTGAGCTCTGGAGTTGACTCCTAGCTCTGCCACTAACAAACGTGGCAGTGTGCAATCTAAGCCAGGTCTAGAAGTGAGTATCATAGAAGCTCCCCTAATGTACCCTATTATTAAAATTACATAAGGTAGCAGCGTACGGAGAGCACAGAGCTGGGCACACAGCCCTACCAGCTATTGTTATTCCTAATGAGTACTTAACACCTCAATATTCTTCCTCCAAACTCAGCACACAGACATTCTGCATACTTCAGGATGTACTGTGTAGATTGGTGAAAGTTTCCTGTAATTATCAGTTTCTTTGCTGAAAGAGACCCTGATTAACTTCCTTAGCAAACTTCCCATTACAGAAGTTATTCACAGAGAAGCAGATGACCATTTGATGTAGGTACTGAAGAAGAAATGAATGGATTAGGAAGCAATCCAGAGCTTTTGACCTCTGACACCCTGCTTAGGAGACCCCATCTGTAGGTCTGTTCCATACCCTTACCCATAAGGACGACTTTCAGTTGATTGAGAATCCACCCATCATTGAAGAGGCACAGTAATGATCTGATTCACTTCTAGAGGGGCAGAAACCAAGCAGGTGAAGCCATTCTCCTTGTAGGTCCTTCAGCATATGTGTCATGGAGTTACAAAAGTCAATCAATAAACTAGAAGTTTTAAAAGTTCACCTCTGGATTCAATTTATTAAGTCATCCATCACGGTCACATAAAAGAATGGCACAGGGAGCTTTTGTATTTGTGCACAGGCGTGGGAGGCAGTGGGGTGGGGGACACCCACAGTCGTCCCTGGCTCCCTGAGCCTCTCTCCCCAGCCTCTGGACATTCTGAGTCAGGGCTGCCAATGGGTTTAACCCAGCAGTTAATTGCTCCTGGCCTACAGCCTGAAGGTAAGAAGAAAAGAAGCACAGTCACCTGGAAAGTCCTTGACAGCTGAGATGGAATGATTAATTTCATGCCCCACCCTCACCCCACCCACCTTTCCTTTGGCTGCAGAACAGTGACTCCAGGGCTATTCACCAGGCAGGTGAAGAACACAGACGCTGTGTGCCCCAGCTGGTTGGGAAAAGGCTCTTCCCTGTCCCAGGCCTATTAAATTATGAGTTTGATACTAGCTCATAATTTAATAAGCCACGGAAGGCTTTGGGGGAAGGGTGTGTTTCTCAAACATGGTCTAAGACCACCTGCATGAGAAGCCTCAGAAGCACTTGGGATACGTGTGAACCAAGCAGATCCCTAGGCCTCCCTGAGGATTCTGCACACTGACTAGGCTCTGCCTACGATTCTGAAACCCATTAGACACTGAGGACCGCCATGTTAGCACCAACTGCCCAAGATTGCTCATTATCCAGAGGAACGCTTACCCAGGGCCGTGCATTGAGAAATATTACCACTTGTATTTATATTTATTTTCTCCTGTTCTTTTAAAAAATCTCTACTTCACTACATTCCATGGAAAACATTGAGTATAGACATATGCACACACATTTCACACATCTATCTTGGTGGTACATACTGCATAGTGTTTGCAACCAAGCAGGAGTAGCCACAACCTCCGGTACAATGACTACTTCCATACTTAAATGGGAGCCAGGACTGGTCTCTGTAAAGAGTTCATCAGAGGCCAGGCGTCATGGTGCACGCTTGTAATCCCAGTACTTGGGAGGCAAAGATAGGAGGATCGCAGTTTTGCGGACAGCCTCAGTAACTTAGAGAAGCCCTCAGCAACTTAGCAACTTAGTGAGACCCTATTTCAAAATGAAAACTAAAATAGGGCTGGGGATATAGCTCAGAGGAAGAAGACCCCTGGGTTTAATCCCCCAGTACCAAAAAAAAAAAAAAGAGAGAGTTAATCAGGGGCAGATGTAATGGCATACACCCAATTCCAGTACTTGGGAGGCAGAGACAGGATAGCAGATTTGAGGCCAGCCTCCTTAGCAAGACCCTCCAAATAAAAAATAAAAAGGGTTGTGGGTACAGCTCAGAGGCAGAATGCTCCTGTACCCAATATCAAATAAGTAAGTAAATAAATAAATAAATAAAATGCTAATCGAAGTCCAGAGCTCTCTGTCCCGACTTCATCCCAATCTTGAGCGAGGATCTAAATTGTTACCCACTCACAAGCCTTCTCCACCACTGCCGACAGGGGTATGGGATTTCTGCCAGCAGGAAGTAGGAAGGCTGGGGAAACACAATTCACCACCCACCCTGCCAGTGGTCCAAACCTAAATCCCAGCTATGGTGTGTGTAGGGGGTGGGGGCGGAGGGAGAGAGGGAGAGAGAAGAGAGAAGAGAAGAGGAAAGAAAGGAAAGAAGAGAGAGAGTAGTTTCCTGAGCTATAATTAACCGTCCCTCTTTCCCGGGCAGAAATGGAGAAATGCTGGAGTAGGAGAAACAGGGAGCAGGTGACGTCCACCTGCAGACGGTTCTGCTGACGGCAACAGAAGCAGCCAGGACGGGGGAGAGGAGCGGGAGGGAGGGCAGGAGCACCGCGAGCTCCAAAGTCAGAGCTTACCAGACAAAGAAGGTTTCGCTCTCTAGATCCAAAGCCGTATGTGCTGCCTTCCACAAGACCGTGTGTTCGCTAAGTAGGTGGACCAGGGAAAGGGGAACACAGATGAGTGGTCACATACCAAACCAGGACAAGTCCAAAGACCAACAGATTCCCAATAGACTCTAGTCCTCTAGAGAATCCCATGACCACAGAATGTTGGGGCTAGCCAAAAGCCTTACTTAGTAATGCATTGGTTCATTGACCACTCAACAAATATCTGTTGAGTACCTACTATGTCCCAGGCACTCTGCTCAGCACTGAGTTCACACTAATGAAACAGAACGGACTCTGCTCTCATGAAGCACCAGCAGGGGAGGCAACAACTGATCCACAAAACAGACACAATTACAGTCGGGCACGGTGGTACACATCTATAGTCCCAGTACTTGGAAGGCTGAAACAGTAGGATCACAGGTTCAAGACCAGCCTTAGCAACTTGACAAGACCCTTAGCAACTTAACAAGACCCTTTTTCAAAATGAAAAGAAAAGAAAAAAATAGGGTTGAGGGTGTAGCTCAGAGGTAGAAAGCCTTGGGTTCAATCCCCAGTACAAAAATGAATAAATACTAAAAATAAATAAATATCACACACACACACACACTTACAACCTGTGATTCATGCTTAGAAACTAAACTAGGGAGGTCATGCAAGTGAGGGAGAGAGGCCCGCCAGGACAGGTGGTAGGAGGCAATGTTGGCTCTCAAATGAGGAAACGGAGGCAGCGGAGGTTTGGGTGGGACCCTAAAGGGAGCGAGAACTCAGGTCTCCCTCCCAACCTGGCTCCCACCTGCACCGTACTATCCCTCTATTCCTCCAGGATCTGAACAAGGACTTCTTTGTGGAGTTACTTCAAATGGACAGCCTGCTGCAGCACTGGATCACAGTGAGCCTGTGCCGGGCCCTCTTCCTGATGAGCCAGAATGGACTGAGCACCCCAGGCCTGCGCTCCACACATATGCACCGCGACCCACATCCCACGGGCTGGCTGCGGAGGGGGAGCGCGCCCCTGCCCACCTCTCTGGGCTCCTCACCCTGCTATCAACCATCACCCAAGAACCAGTTTATGTGCCCACATCCCCTGGCAGCAAGGAAGTCAAACATCCCTCCTCATGGCTCATTTATGGCCACCTTAACTGTATTCCCAAATCTCCTGGTTCCAGCCCAAAGCACACCTTTCCTGGCACCTTCCTGGTCTAGCCCAGGCCTGCTGTTGCGAACAATAATACTAAAAGCTTTGTTTTTAGTACTGGGTTTGAACCCAGGGGCATTCTACCTCCATGCTACACCCCCAGCCCATCCATTTATTGATTTATTTATGCATTTATTGTTTGTTTATTGTTTAGAAACAGGGTCTCACTAAGGTGCTGAAGGTCTCACTAAGTTGCTAAGGCTGGCCTCCAACCCGTGATCCTGCTGTCTCAGCCTCCCAAGTACTGAGGTTACAGGTATGGGCCACCGTGCCATGCCTGACTGATGGAAGCTAGCACCAGACACAGCGCTCTGTGTTTTTCCTATCTTATCGCATTTTGATCCCCATGATCTTTACAAAGTAGGCATAATCATCTCCTTTTTTTTTTTATTTTTAGAAAGGAGATAGATTCACAGAGGATAAAATGAGTTTCAAGAGCATCACAGCCAGGAAGGGGGAGAGCCAGAATGGAAACCAAGGGCTTCCGGTCTTCTGAGCAACCTGAGCCATTGAGGAGACAGCATTGTGCTGGGAACAGAGAATCTCTCAATCTGCCATTATCTGTCGAGCGGCAGCTGTGAGGAGACACAGTCCAGAAGCCAGCACCCAAAATGTCATCTAAGCAGAGGCCCCCACTCTGCTCAGCACCCTCCAAACTTCGGCTGAGAACCCCCAGGACCGCGGCTGCAGTGCCTGTGCCTCTTGTGTGTGCAAAAGGGAGCCAGGTCAAGTCCCCGCCACTACCTGGGAAATCCATTCAGCCTCTTACCCCCTGTCACCTCAGTCAGCGCAACTTTCCTATTTCTCACTGCTGTTTCTCTTCACACCAGACACAAACAACACCCCAACACACGCACCCCTAAGTCTGCATGCCCCTCTCTCTCAAACGCCTGCTGGCTTCAAGTTGAACTCCGTCCCGGGGGTTGGAGCCTCTCCCTCCTCCAGGAAACCTTGTCCCCTCCGCCTGTTGCAGAGGCCAGGGCACAGCACAGTCAGAAGGAGCCCTGCAACGCAATCCCACCAGGTCAGGACAGCGCGCCCAGCCTGGCTCACCTCTCCTCAGCCGCCTGTTCAAGTTCCAAGAAGCAGGGGGTTTAAGAAGGGAGCACGCCATGTCGACGGCCCTGACCTCACTCTCGGGTCTCTATTAGTGGAAGGGAATTATCGACACCCCAAAGACCTGACCCAGGTAGCACACACCATTCTCTGGTTCTCTGTAGCACCATTCTCTTCTTTAGTGACTGAAGTCATTTACCAGGAAAGAAGAGACAAGTTATCACCGAGCTAAGCAGCTATGAAAAGGGACCCAGGGAAAAATCTCACCTTTTAGGAGGCACACAATGAGGTGCAGAGGAATTCTCCCAGCCCAGCTGGCTGCCCCTCTGCCCCTCCCTTCGGCCTCTGGCTCCAGGCCACCGGTTATTTATCAGGCACCTAGGATACCTCCCAACAGAGACGGGCGCCAGGCCCCCCAGCATGCCTGCCTCTGTGAAGAGTCCCGGCTCGCTCAACCTAATCCCCAGAGCCCCTGCCACCTACTTGGCTCGCAGGAAGGCCAGCTTCTTCCTCAGGGAGGAGACGCGGTAGTGACAAGCCCGCTTGACAGCTGTGCTGCACGAGACCGTCTGGGGTGGCAGGTGCTGCACCATGTTGGACTCAGAGCGAGGCCGCTGGCATGGTGGCAGGGACCTCGAGGGCTGGCGGCTCCCTCTGGAGCTGCACGGCCGTGCCGCCTCTGCAGCAACCCCAGCTGTCCCTACCCTGCTGTCCCATACAAAACGCAGGCAGGTGGGGGGCCCAGTGTCTCCTCTGCCTCGGCTCCCAGCCACACTTCCAGGCACAGCCCTCCTGCATCCTTCCGCATCTGGCAGCGCTGTGGGCCCTGGCGGGCTTCCGCACTTCCTCTGTCCTCAGAGGGGAGGACAGAGCTGTACCTGCGCGTGATGTCAGCTGCTGGGCTCCCAGAGGGTTTGCCGCCCGCTCCAGCCTCCGGAGCAGTCACCTGAGTGAACCTGGAGCCTCGGCAGGTAGATGGAGCTAGAGAGCTCTAGAAATGTGCTATTTGGGACAACTCCTGGAATAGAATAAACGGAATTGAAGGCATCTCTCACAGTAACCCAGTGTACGGTGGCCAGCCCTGCATGGGAGGTAGCAGGCTGCATCCTAGCCTGCCTTCAGCTCCAGAGGCTGGCTCCATCCTCAGGGGCCCACACCTCAGTCCCCCGTTTGCTCTTACAGGAATTCCACACATAACTGTTTGCTTACTCTGGGCCAGACACAAGAAGTATGCTTTAGCAGGGCACCTTGGTGCATGCCTTTCCTGCCTCCCTCCCTTGTCTGTCAGCAGGGGGCGCTAGGCAGCCAAGCAAGCTGAGGGCCTCCTGCACCCATCGGCTGCGTATCCAGTTTATCTCGAGTCCTGAACACTATCTCCTAAACGTACCTTTCTATTGTTTGTTTCTGGTGCTGAGGATTGAACCCGAGGCTGGAGCGGGTTAGACAGGTCTCTACTAGCGAGCTACCTCCCCAGCTCTGGCAAGTACTTCTAGACTTCAGAGTGCCAACTGCCTATTGCCTCTCCCATTTGAATGTGTAAGGATAGAAAAATTAAAATACTACTAGAATGCAGAAGCCCAGGTCCCCCTTGGATTTCAGAAGAGTCCAAACCCCCCTTAAGCTCTCTGACAATGATAAAACATTAAGTAAACATCTAAAAATGGAATGTAAGCCATATGTTTGCAAATGTCTGCTCTGTACTTATCTGGTCTTTCGGGGCGCTGTAACCATGAACCCTCTGACTGTTCAAAATGTTTTTAAATTGTTAAAATTGTTATGACCAGTGTATATCTCAAAATGCTTATGTCTTATGTCTTAAAATACTTACCCCTTTTACCCCTCCCAACTTGTAACTTTCCACCCTTAGACTTCCCCTGCCAGTTTCCCCTTTAAAAACCCTGCTTACTGTAGCTTGGGGCCCTTCTCCTCTGTCCCTGTTTTGGGATATGAGGGGGGCCCTAGCGCGCTAGTTAAATAAAACACCTCTTGCTGATTGCATCAAGTGATGACTCTCGTGATTGATTGGGGTGAGTGCTGAGACCCGAGGAGGGGTCTTTTGGAGACCTTACAAATGCACCATGGGGGGTTTACACTCCACTGTCTAAACTCACTACCATCCTCGCTCTTCAGTTCTTCCTCTTTTACCCCAAATTTTAATAATTATAATGCAAGCATACGTATTAGACATGGGCCAGGCTCTATTTCTATTTTAATCATTGTACACATATAAAACACATTCAGAGCCGGGCATGGTGGCACACTCTTGTAATCCCAGTACTTGGGAGGCTGAGACTGGAGGATCTCGGGTTTGTGGCCAGCCTCAGCTACTTAGTGAGGCCCTCTGCAACTTAGTTGAGACCCTGTTTCAAAATAAAGAATAAAAAATAGGGTTAGGGGTGTAGCTCGAAAGTAGAATGCCCCTGGGTTCAATCCCCAGTACCACAAAACACATACACACATACACACACACACACACACACACACACACACACACACACACACACACATTTAGTTCTCTCAGCAACCCTGTCAGAACTATTTTATCCATTTTATGGATGATAAGGGTGAGGCACGAAGAGGCACACAGCCCCAATCACAACCCAGGAAGACGCCTACCTTCTAGAAGGTGCTGCCTAAGGCTAGGAGGATCAGACTTGATCAAGGTCAGCCTTGGGGACTTAGACTTTGTTTCAAAATTTAAAATAAAATAAAAGCTGGGCATGGTGGCCCACACTTGTAATCCTAGTACTTGGGAGGCTGAGACAGGAGGATTGCAGGTTCAAGGCCAGCCTCAGCTACTTAGTGAGGCCATCCACAACTTAGTGAGACCCTGTTTCCAAAATAAAGAATTTTTTAAAAAGGGCTGGGGGTGTAACTTGGAGGTAGAATGTAGCTGGGTTCAATTCCCAGTACAGCAAAAATTAATTAATTAATTAACCTAATTAATTAATTAAAGGGCTGGGGGAACACCTGTAAGCTCAGTAGTAAAGCGCCTTTGGCAGGTGAGTAGACCATGAAGGTCAGTGGAGCCTTCTTAGATAGAATTGGTGGCCCTCCAAGAGACCAGAGATCCGAGTTCTTGCCATGAGGAAGAAAACGGGCCTTGACCAGACGCCTTCAACTTGGACTTCTCAACCTCCACATGGTGAGAAATAAATATCTGCTCTTTATAAGCCACCTGGTCCATGGTATTCTGTTATCGCAGTCCAGATGGACTAAAACATCTGGGTACTCCCTTTGTCAAAATCTAGCAGAGGAGCCCAACATGGTGGCGGACACCTGTAATCCCAGTATTTGGGAGGCTGGGATAGGAGGATCCCAGGTTGGAGACCAGCCTCAGCAACTCAGAGAGACCCTGTTTCAAAAATAAAAAATAAGCCAGGCGTAGTGGCGCACGCTTGTAATCTCAGTATTTGGGAGGCTGAGACAGGAGGATCGGGGTTCATGGCCAGCCTCAGCTACTTAGTGAGGCCCTTCACAACTTAGTGAGACCCTGTTTCAATATAAGAATAAAAAATAGGGCTGGGTGTGTAGCTCAGTGGTAGAATGCCCCTGGGGTCAATCCCCAATACTGCAAAAATAAATAAATAAATAAATAAATAAATAAATAAATAAATAAATAAAGGTCTGAGGGTGTACTTGGAAGTAGAACACCCCTGGGTTCAATTCCCATGCCATCTCCTCACACACACCAAAAAAAAAATCCCTCAGTGTTTTCCTACCTTCAATAAAGAACACCCACTGCTTCTTCAAAAACTCATCTGGCCTCTTGATAGCCACCCGCTGTCAGACGCTGCAGTAATGCCAAGGTAGTTATGGCTCCTGCGGTTCTCAGGCCTTTTTGCTAGTGCTCGCCCTGTTCCCTCGCCCCCCCACCCCCGGAGCACTGTCCAGGTGTCCCTCCCACTCAGTCTGCAGCTCCCAGCTAAGCGCCACCCTCCAGCCTTCCTGGATACCTGCCCCTCCACTCCCGCCTAAGCAGAGTTGCTGCGCGAGTCCTGGGCAGGTTTCTTAACCTCACTGAGCTTCAGTCTCCTAACCTCCAATAGGAAGACACAGCCTCTGCCTGGCAGGCCTGGTGAAAAGGCTGTATCAAGAAACTGTGTTTAAGAGCCGGGCGTGGTGGCGCACGCTTGTAATCTCAGCATTTGGGAGGCTGAGACCGGAGGATCTGGGTTTGCGCCCAGCCTCAGCTACCTAGTGAGGCACTCCGCAACTTAGTGAGACTCGGTTTCAAAATAAAGAATAAAAAATAGGGCTGGGGGTATAGCTCGGAGGTAGAATGCCCCTGAGTTCAATCCCCAGTACCGCAAAAAAAAAAAAAAAAAAAAAAAATGTGTTTGGGACATTGAGAACATTTAGTTTTATTGCCTTATAAATAAATCCATGACAATTACTACATTGTATGATACCTGTTTACTTGCAAGTATATTTCACCATAAGACACCAAGCTCTTGAGGTGCCACACCTTAACCTCTTTAGCACTGTACTTAGCATCTGCAAGTGCTCACACTAAATACTAAATGTGGGTACTGGGAACCCCTAATACTTGGTCCAGTTGGGGCTGATCCCAGGAACTCATGTTTTAGTTCGCTTCTGACTTCACCATTTCAAGCATAAAAACAGACTGAAGTTCTGTGTTGTGTTGTGTGTGTGTGTGTGTGTGTGTGTGTGCGCGCGTGTATGTACCACCAAGATACTCGCTGTCCCTGTTGTGGGTCCAAAGGCCTCCTTTCAGAGCAATTCATCGATGAGAACAAGGAAAAACCCCGAAAGATCCTGAAGTCTGACTATATTGAGGCATTTTATCTACTGCTTTAAGTGGAGCCATGTGCTGTGTAAGAACATTTCAGTCAATGACAGACCACATATGTGAAGACAGTCCAGTAAGATTACACAGCCTAGCCCAGCGCAGTGGAGTTTGCCTGTAATCCCAGTACTTGGGAGGCTGAGACAGGAGGATCGCAGGTTCAAGGCCAGTACATGGTAACTTAGTGAAACCCCACTTCAAAATAAAATAAAATAGGGCTGGGGATGTAATTCAGAGGTAGAATGTCCCTAGGTTCAATCCCGAGTAACACACACACAGGCACGCACACACATGTACACAAACATACGTGCATTATATATCCTAAGCCAGTAGTGGTGGCACAGCCCTATAATCTCAGCTATTCAGGAGGCTGAGGCAGGAGGATTTCAAGTTCAATGCCAGCCTGGGCAACTTAGGGAGACTCTGTCTCAACGTGTCTAAACATAAAAAGGGGCTGGGGATGTAGCTCAGAGGAAGAGCACTTGCCTAGCATGCACAAGGTCCTGGGTTCAATCAATGCCCTGTGAACTCATCGGGGTCACACAATGAGGAAATCACCTAATAACTGCCCCATTGTTGAGCGATGCCCCCTACAGTAGGGAAGCTCTTTTGTCTCTAAATATTGTATCTATCCTGAACCCTGTGCAAAGACAATAAAAAGAAAAATCAATGTTTTTGTAGACCAGCTGAGAGTGCATCTTATACTAAAGGATTATAATTTTGATCTCTCTTTTTTTTGTGTGTGTGGTACTGGGGATTGAACGCAGGGGCATTCTACCTCCGAGCTACACCCCCAGTCCTATTTTTTATCTTTATTTTGAAACAGGGTCTCACTAAGTTGCGGAGTGTCTCACTAGGTAGCTGAGGCTGGCCTCGAACCCAGATCCTCCTGTCTCAGCCTCCCAAATGCTGGGATTACAAGCATGCCCCACCACGCCTGGCTAATTTTGATCTTTAAAGAAAAAATCTATGTTAACTTTTTTTTTTTTTTACGGTACTGGGGATTGAACTCAGGGGCATTCTACCTCCGAGCTACACCCCCAGTCCTATTTTTTATTCTTTATTTTGAAACCAGGTCTCACTAAGTTGCGGAGTGTCTCACTAGGTAGCTGAGGCTGGCCGAGAACCCGGATCCTCCGGTCTCAGCCTCCCGAATGCTGGGATTACAAGCGTGCGCCACCAGGCCCGGCCAATGTTAACTTTTTTGCCTGCTCTATGAAACGATCTTTCATCATATAATTGATCATGTGGTTTGGTTTATTAGAAGCAGCAGCAGAAAAGGGCCCAATATAACCACTTTGCCCTTGTCCATTTTCAGTCTGTGATCATTTCTGCTCTCTGTCTCCCAGGGGAGTAGCTAAGAATAAATGAAGGCCTTTCCAACCAATGGTGCTGGGAAAACTGGATATCCATACATAGAAGACTGGAATTAGATCCCTACCTCTCACCCTGCACAAAGGTCCTAGATGGATCAAAGACTTAGAAATTGGACCAGAAACTATGCAATTACTAGAAGAAACCACAGGACCAATTCTCTAACATATAGGCACCGGTAGAGACTTTCTCAGAAGGACCCTCAAAGCTCAGGAAATCAAATCCAGAATCAATAAATGAGAAAACAATGAAGAGTCTGAAGAGAAGGCCTACATCTGGATGTGGTAGTACATGCCTTTTATTCCAGTACTTGGGAGGCTGAGACAGGAGGATCCCAGGTTCAAGACCAGCCTCAGCAAGTTGTGAGCCTCTCATCAACCTAGTGAGACCCTGTTTCAAAATAAAAAAATAAAATAGGGCTGAGGTATAATGCCTCTGGATTCAATCTCCAGTATCACACACACAAACTCAAATATTGGGCAACAACAGACACGCTGGGGCGGGGGCGGGGGGACTAGGGATTGAACTCAGGGGCAGCTACCCTCAAAATATACCCCCAGCCCTTTTTAGTTTTTATTCTGAAACAGGGTCTAGTTAAGTTGCTGGTGCTGGTCTAAACCTATGATCTTCCTATCTTAGCCTCCCAAGTACTGGGATTACAGGCGTGTGCTACCAAGTCTGGCTTTAGACACTTCTTAAAAGAAGGACAGCCAGGTGTGGTGGCAAAGGCAAAATAAGGAATAAAACAGGGCTGGAGGTGTAGCTCAGAGGTAGAATGCCCTGGGTTCAATCCCCAGTAACACACACACACACACACACACACACACACACACACACACACAAGTACAACTGGTCAATAAATATATTTAAAAATGTTCAACATCACTAGGAGTCAGGGGAATGCAAATCAAACTACAGAGATTCCATTCCAGTTAGAATGGTGATTGTCATGAATACAAACATAGGCGGGTACAGTAGTGCACACGTGTAATCCCAAGACTTGGGAGGCTGAGACAGGAGGATGGCAGGTTCATGGTCAGCCTCAGCAACTTAGTGAGGCCCTCCTCAACATTGAGGTAGAATGCTCCTGGGTTCAATCCCCATACCATAAATAAATAAATAAATAAATAAATAAATAAATAAATAAATAAATAAATATGCAAACATTAACAAATGCTGGAGAGAATGTGGAGAAACAGGAACTCTTGTACACTGTTGGTGGAGTGTAAATTAGTACAACCTCCATGGAGATCGGTATGGAGGTTCCTTAAAGACTAGGAATGGAGCCGCCATAGGACCACTCCTCAGTATCTTTCCTAAAGAACTAAAACCAGAACCCTATAGTGATACATGCATACAATTCACAAGAGCCAAGTTATGGAACCAACTCAGGTGTCCACCACCATATGAATGGATAAAGAAAAGGTGGTGTATACACCCAATGGAATTATACTCAGCCACAGAGAATAACAAAATGATGTCATCTGCAGGAAAATGGATGGAACTGGAGAATATTATGCTAAATGAGATTAGTCAGAAAGTCAAGGGTGGTATGTTTTCTCTCATTTGGGGAAGCTGGGGGTTAAGGGTGAGGGTTAGGGAAGGGAAGAGGAAGGAGTGAGGAAGGACACAGATCAAATACTACTGTGGCAGTGTGTGAAGGTATCACCACCAATCTCACTAACTCCTTTGGGGGGACAGGGGAAGCGGGCTGGGACGTGGAGGGGAATACGCAAAGAGCTGAGTGCGCCGTGTGTGTTTTTAACACACTGAACTTCACTGTGGTGTGCAATCACAATGCAACAACAAAACACTTTTTAAAAAGGAAAAAAGAATAAATGAGATTACAGAAAGGCCTGGCCAGTGTAGGGGACGCTACCATTAATGGAGCCGGCTGTCTGTCAAAGGGACCCAGGATGAGGAGCTGGGTCAGCTCCCCCCCTCTGCCAAAAACCTCCCCAGAATTCTGGTCTCACCACTTGCTCTAGGCTGTGACATCACAGAGCAATGTCCTAAATGCCCCAGAGAGACTCTAAATTGGGTGGAAATGTTTTAGGGGAACAATCAGGTACGAGTGCAAGAGTTCTGAGCTGAAGCAGGTATGAAGCTCCGGGAACCTGCTCTCAGAGGAGCCCACCGGCTGAGAAGAGAGGAAGACTTCACTGGAGAGCCCCGCTCACCACCACCAGCCCGAGCTTCTGTAACGGGGGTCCACAGGGACCACGAGGCGGAGCACACCCTGACCTTGTCCTCTGACCCTCACACTGCCCAAAGCCAGCTGATGAAAACATTGGTGGCCACCGAGAGGAGATTAGGGGACTGGGTGGGCTGGGACGGGAAGGAAGGGCCAGGGAGGACCTCTAGAGGGCACTTATCTGGGAAGAGGTTTAGAGGTTTAGATAAGAGAATCTTGTCTGGAAGAGTGAGTGGTCACGGAAGGCGCCACCGTGCCACTTCCATCACTGTCCAGTCCCAAGCAGCCTCCTTCCATGGCTCCAGACACAGCAACGCTCACCTGAGCTGGAACCCTTGCTGCAACAGCTACGCGCTATTCTATTTCTTAAGCTTTCAGATATTTAAAGATACATAAAGTATATTCAAAGTCACCCTAAATCTCTGTTCCAGGCTCTGATCATCCCCTTCTGGATTCTATTTCCAAAGAAGCAGTCATAATACAGCAGATACAGTCCAACTTGCACAGACTACAGTGAGAACTCTTTTTTTTTTTTAAGTACATGCATCATGTTTCCATTATGAACTCAAAACTTTCAAAGATCATGTGCTAGTTCTGTTCTGTTATTGCCTCATATTTGACTGGTAAATAAAACTTCTATGTTCTTTTCTTTTTCAAAGTCCAAGCTACCTCCCTGTTCTATTTTACTTTTTACTTTGTTGACAGGGTCTCACTAAGTTGCTGAGGCTGGCCACTGGACCCAGCCACATTCTTCTTCATATGAAACCTTGTAAAACAGCAAGATGTGGCTGCCTATAAGACAGAAGAATCTCAAGTCTGAGGGCAGCCTAGGCAACTCAGTGAGATCCTTGTTTCAAAATAAAATAAAACTAAAGGGCTGGGGATATACTCAGTGGTAGAGGGCTTACCTAGCATATGCAAGGCCCTGTACTATAAAAGAAATGCTATCAAATTAGACTCCTTAAGTAAATCCTCTACTTAGAGAAATGAATGTTTTCACCATGTGTGGTGGTGCATGCTTGTAATCCCAGTACTTGGGGGGCTGAGACAAAAGGATTGCAGGTTCAAAGCCAGCCTCAGCAACTTAGCGAAACCGTTTCCAAATAAGAAATAAAATTGGGCTGGGGGGTATAATTTAGAGGTAGAATGCCTCTAGGTTCAATTACCAGTACCAAAAAAAATGTATGTTTTCTAATAGATAATAACACACCCCCCCCCCTTTGGTTTTCTTTTCTTTTTTTTTTTTTTTCTTTTTTTTTTTTTTTTTTTTTTTTTTTTTTTTTTTTTTTTTTTTTTTTTTTTTTTTTTTTTTGCAGTACTGGGGATTGAACTCAGGGGCATTCTACCTCCGAGCTACACCCCCAGCTCTATTTTTTATTCTTTATTTTGAAACCGAGTCTCACTAAGTTGCGGAGTGCCTCACTAGGTAGCTGAGGCTGGCCGCGAACCTGGATCCTCCGGTCTCAGCCTCCCGAATGCTGGGATTACAAGCGTGCGCCACCACGCCCGGCTCTTTGGTTTGCTTTTCAATCAGTTTATTGGTAATACAGATGGGCCAACAGAATTAGATAAAAAAAAAACAAAAAACAAAAAACAAAGCCCCATGGCAGGCCAACGGAGACCCCCTTGAAGTCAACATCAATTTGGCTGACTTAGCCAAGCACTTGCATGGCATGCTAGAGGCCTGGGTTCAATTCCCAGCACTAATGTATATATATGGACTGTCATTGGGTAAAGAAGTTCAACCTACTACCACAAAGCTACCTCTGTCTACCACTCATAGCTCTGCCCGAGGCCACTGTTAGCCGCTCTTCATCTCTTGAATGCATAGTGAGCTGTGACTCAAATCCTCAAAGGAGTATCCCGGAGCCTCCACAGTCTCCTGGCCTCCTGCACATATAGCCTCATCTCCACCCCAGCCAGGCAGGGAACCGCCCCACAGGCCACCGCAGGGTGTGCAGCTTTCTCCATCAAAAAGCCCTGCCCCACCCTCCACCACACACACACCCCACACCCCAACCCCTGTCCGACTCTGGAACTCTGGTCCTAATCCAAAGTCTTGCCAAGAGCCAGGCGTGATGGCACACACCTGTGATCCCAGTACTCGGGAGGCTGAGACAGGAGGATTGCAGGTTGGAGGACAGCCTCAGCAAGTAGTGAGACTCTCATCAACCTAGCAAGATCCTGTTTCAAAATAAAAATAAAATAGGGCTGGAGGTGTAGTTCAGAGGTAGAATGCCTCTGGGTTCAATCCCCAGTACCACACACACACACACACACACACACACACACACACACAAGTCTAGCCAAGG
Source organism: Graphiurus murinus (assembly GCA_004027655.1). NCBI lineage: Eukaryota > Metazoa > Chordata > Mammalia > Rodentia > Gliridae > Graphiurus > Graphiurus murinus. The sequence continues at coordinate 51,264 of PVLC010009796.1, forward strand.
TGTTTGGTTTGCCATGGTCAACTCATCCCCTGCTGAATAGGAAAGGCCTTGTGAGCCGGTCGCTGGCGCCACTGCCTCTGGTTTCTGGGGTGAACAGCTGGTCTTTGCACTCAGCCTCCCAGCCCAGAGCTCTCATTCCTTACTCCCCGCACCCTGCCCCTCTTCCTGCCGCCCTACCTTTCCTCCCGTGGCACTCGAGGGCTCAGGAACCGGCTGGAGTCATCGTCGTGGCTGCTCTGCTGGCTGCTCTGCTGGCTGCTGAGGAGACACAGGATGCGAACGTTAGCTCTTGCTCAACCCGGGGAGGCCGCCGGGACCTCCGGGACAATGCAGAGGGGTTACAAAAGCAAGTTAAAGCCACAAGCTCCCCTACTAAGTTCAGCACAGAAAGTGGGGGGCAGGCGAGGACGTCAGACATGTCACAAACCTGGTGGAAACCCTGCCCAAGGCACTAGACCTGCTGGCAGAACTAGAAGAGGAAGGGCCCGGCCTGCCGCCCTGTTCCTCTCCAGCTTTATACACCCATCTGTGGGCAAATGCCCTCACAGCTACCAGGCCTCTTAATCTCTCCATGGGTTGAAATCCCAATCCTCCTCGATCCCATCCTGGACTCGCAAGGAACTGGTGTAGACTTGAGGGGGGAGGTGTTTAGCAGGGTGTGGAAACAAGGGAATTCCAGTAAGATCCAACTCTTGCTGGGGTCAGAGTCTGCTTTTCTGCCTGCAGGCAGGGCTGATGGAAACAAATGGAGGGGCGGCAGCCCTTCCGGGATTAGAAGGCGACCAGCCTCAGTTCCCTGTCAGAGCTGGGAGTGGTAGTGCACGCCTATAATCCCAGTACTTAGGAGGCTGAGACAGGATGATTTCAGGTTTGAGACCAGCCTCCCTCAGCAACTTAGTGAAGCCCTCAGCAAATTAGGGAGATGCTGTTTCAAAATTAAAAGATTAATAAAATAGGGGTGAGGGTGTATCTGAGAGGTAGAATGCCCCTGGGTTCAATCCCAAGTAACACACACACACATACACACACACACACACACACACACACACACACACACACTCCATGCATTACGGTAATGTGGAATAAAACTGCCTTTCATCTTATTCCAGAGGAAAGGAAGCTGTTTAGACACTTCATGACACTAACTGACTATATAACGGATTATTAACTACTCTGGGCCCCTGACAGGGTCCAAAACTACAGCCCCAGACCAAATCCAGAGCCATCTGGTTTTTGTACAGCCCCAAGAGCTATGCTCTTTGCATTTTTAAATGGCTGGGTGGAGGGAGAAGAAATCAAAAACAGAATCTTTCATGGCACTTGACAATGTTATGAAATTCAAATTTGGGTGTCCGTGAGTGACGTTTTATTGGAACACGGCCACACCCATCGTTGATAGCAGCTGTGGTTGCTTTCAGGCTCCAGTCTCAAAGCCAAGTAGCTGAGGCAGAGTTCAGAAAGAGTGGTGGGGCACACCTGTTCTTTACAGGTTCAAGGCCAGACTCGGCTCCTCAGTGACAACCTCAGCAACTTAGCAAAACCCTGTTTAAAAAAAAAAAAAAAGAGCCGGGCGTGGTGGCGCACGCTTGTAATCCCAGCATTCGGGAGGCTGAGACCGGAGGATCCGGGTTCTCGGCCAGCCTCAGCTACCTAGTGAGACACTCCGCAACTTAGTGAGACTCGGTTTCAAAATAAAGAATAAAAAATAGGGCTGGGGGTGTAGCTCGGAGGTAGAATGCCCCTGAGTTCAATCCCCAGTACCGCAAAAAAAAAA
>PVLC010009797.1:0-25176 GCA_004027655.1 Graphiurus murinus
AAAAATGTTTGCAAGTATATATACCAAGTTTATCTAGTCTTCTAAGTAGTGAGACTATTGTTGATTTTTAAAAATTATTTGTCTTTTTAAAATAAATTTCTTAGCATGAACAGCCATTATTATCATAATAAGCAAATCAAAGGAAAGAAAAATGACACAAGGTGGAGAGAAAAGCAGTAGAGGCCTGAACTATACTGAAACCAATGAGAATAAAAATAGATTCTGGTGACAGTCTCGATGCAGAATCATTTAAATTTTGTGATTTGTCAAATGGAAGGAGTTACAGAAGTGGGGCATGGAAAGAATAATGAGTCTAAATCTGAGGATTGAAGAGTAAAATAAGGATCTCAGCAGGAAGACTAAGTGGAGATAGGGATCATGATTTTGGTTTGATTATGCTGATCAGTCTCACTTTACATTCTTTTCTTAACTGGGCCTATTTTGCCGAACAGGAATCCTATTACATTTCTTTAGAAAATTTCCTCTTCAATTTTTCTAGATGACTGTTTTTGTAACAGCACGTAGCAACCTATTAGTGTGTCATGAAATTGTTCAATAAGTCACTATCTACTTTTTGTGAATAAAATATAATTGAAGTGCTTTGGAAGAAAGTGAATTATCTACTTTGAAACTCTTGTTTCAATTGTGTGTGTGCATGAACATGTGATCTCATGTATTTACATCTTGGACAGTGATATTTCTTATTCTGTGTTACTGCCAAAAGCATTCAGTACTCAGGCTCCTAGATAATTATTTTACACTTTCCTCGCTCTTCAAATCTCCTCTCACTCCCCACTGTCAGTTGATAATCCTCTTACTTTACTGAGAAATTAGAAGTCATTTCTGGAGAATTTCACACTTTTCCTGCATTGAATTAATCATGTATTTATATCTGTATTCACTTACTATGTTTTTGTTCTGGTGCACTGTTTGAAGCATCTATGTTGACTGATAAAACCAACCTCCCACAGTGTCCTGAATCCTAATCTTCCGACATACTCTAGACCACAGGACACCTACAATAATCCTCTCTCTTGGATCAATTTTGCCCTCCTTGTTGGTCTGTTCCCATAAGTATGCAAACATCATGTTATTTCATTATGTTTAAAAAATAATGCCAACCTTGAACCCACATTCCTTCGGTAAATACCAAGCAACCACCCTCTACTCAAATCTCTTTTACAACAAAACATCTTGAAAAAGTTGCTTCTTCCTATCTCCACTTCTTGTTCTGCTCTCACTTGATCCTTCCCATGTAAGGCTGTGTTCATCACCACATGGTGCTCCCTACCTGCCCCCACCCAGACTAGATCATCTATGGCTTCCATGTCGATAGATCCATTTCTCAGCCTTCCTCTTAACCAGTTGGCAGTGCTTTTCAGTTCTCTCTTGAAATATTCACTTACTATTGCATATCTTAGTCACACTTTCTAATCTCCTCATCTTCCTCACTTTTAAACACTAGACTATCATAGAACTCAGCCCTTGTAGATGGACTTCTCCTCTTTATCTAAACTTTTTTTTGAAATATTTCATCCAGTCCAGTGACTTTTTTGTGATAACAAACCACATGTCTATATAGTTTGTTTAATCACAACTTTGAACTCTTAATTTGCATATGGAAATACTTAGATGTTTCCTCAGATATCTAATAGACATCTCATATAACATGTTTAAAACCATACTCTTAATTTCATCACCCTCTAATACCTGTTCATCCCAACCTCTTGCTTTATAATAAATGTGACATCATTTTTATCAGTTTCTATGACCCAATCATTCTTGACTGTTCTTTCTTTGATATGGTAGTCCAGTACTTCAGCAAATTCTTTCAAATCTTCCTTCAAAATAGATTTTTGAATCTTACCACTTCTTCAATTTTTACCATTGCCATTTTGATATAAGCTCTCATCATTTCCTGCATTATTACACTTTATATCACAGTTTCCATGTGTCTCCCTGTTTCCACATTTGAGTACATACATTTGATACACGAAGTAGCCAGAATATTTATTCTTAGATGTAAGATATTATTTCTCTGCTCCAAAACTTCCTCCAAAAGGCTTTTCCCTTTTGAAGGAAAACTCATAGGCGAGATCCTTACCGTGATCCATAAAGCCATTATCTGAGTCCCTATCTTTTTAATCTGATGTAGTGTGTGTGTGTATGTGTGTGTGTGTGTGTGTGTATGAAGATGGTAATAGTGTAAGATTATATATGTAATATATATAGAGAGAGAAAGACAGAGAGAGGGGAGATAGAGAGAGAGGTTTAACGTATCTATCTCTTAATGTTTTCTTAATGTTTAGAGCATTTATGTTATCTCTCTATGATGAGAAAAGATAGAGAGAGATGATGGAGATTGGGGAACATGTCTTTTGCTCACTATACATCAGTCACATTTGCTCCCAATACCTCAGAGCCTGTTCCCTCTGTGAAGAACACTTTGCCCCTACATAGGTCCTTTAGATTTCTGATTGTCATTGTGTAAAAAGGCTTCACTGATTTTCCATAGGAGTTAGTCACTACTTTCCCATCACTCTATTCTTCTTACTTGACTTGCTTTTCCCCCATAGCACTTACAACCATCACTTATGCTTTCTTCTCCTGGAATGTAAGCTCTGTTGAGTAGAACCTTTTTTTGTTCACAACTGTTTTCATTGCTCTAGAGAAGTATTTATTGCCTAGTAGTTTCTCAATGAATGATTGAATGATTAAAAATCCTGAAACTATATATATAGACACTTACAAAATACAGACACTTACAAAATATAGACACTTACAAAACTAGAGAAGTTCTAGATGAGGGAAAACTAGAGAAGGACCCATGAAATGACACAGAAGAACATAGAAATATCAAGACAAAACGAAATAAACAAAATACTCATCTCAGAAGCTATAAGAAGAGTTTTTATTCGCTGCTGCAGAGCTTACTGAGATTATAGACTGAAAGGCCATTAGAACTGACAACAGATATGTCACTGGTTATTCCAGAATAATGGGTTTAGGAGTGGTGGAGATATGGTAGGAAATAGATAGATGGTAAATGAGGTGGATAATATAGAATTCTTTTTTGAGAAGTTTTTCTTTTTAGGTAATTTAAAGCACCAGAGGTTGGAATGGCTGTGCATGTTAGTCAAGGAAATAAGCCAGCAAAAAGTAGAGCTTTGAAAAGCAATGATAACAACAAATATCCAGGGAGGAATTGAGCACAAAATAAAAGGCCCAGGAAAGATCTGTCTTCCCAACCCAGTATGTACAAAAGAGAGAAGAAATGGCTGAGACTTCAAAATGAAAAGAGGGCAATTTGAGGGTACTTACATTGACTGAACTCAAATTCCTAAATAAAGAGATCATTGAAATATGGTTATCTCTATGCAGAAATATTATAATTAATATTATTTGCATGTATTATTAGAAAACAGTAATAAAATATAAGTTATTTTACAGGTAGGAAATGTGTCTTTACCCTATGTCTAATATTTAAAACAAAGATGGAAGCTTTCATAATATAATAAAATAAAGTCACCTGAAATAGAACCAAATGGAGAGCAGATTTCTAAACAAAAATCCAGGATGCAGAAAGAAATGACTCTAAATCCTAAAGATCCCAACAGAGTAGATTACGCCTGCACAAAACATGCAGCCATGCCAAAGTCTAAGGCCTTTGGACCTGCAGGAAAATATATAGCATAGGCCCCTAATACCAGTAACTCTTGAAAGTCATCATCCTTCAAATTGAATTGTTAATCAGGTTTTGGACAGTTCAATTAAAAGAGTAGAAGTTCCATGGAGAAGCACTTAGTCTTCATGCCAAGACCTCCCAGAACAGAGATTGTGTGAGTGTGGTGTGTGTGTGTGTGTGTGTGTGTGTGTGTGTGTGTGTGTGAGTGTCTTGACTTTAAAGATTTGAACTTCAACCTTCAGCTTTCCACACTCAGATAATGAGTAAGATAAAACACTCAGCACCTTCAGTGCAGCACAGAAAATGAAAGGAATGCATACTGGCTCCCCCACAAGACAGTCCTCCTCCACTCCTTCCAACACTGCACCATGAGAGGAAAGGCACATCAAGCAATGCACAGAATTGCTAACCAGACCTGACAAGTGTGTTATTGTTATCTCGGTTTATAAACAACTGTTTAATATAAACTGTCAAGCAGCACTCAGCCTACAAATCAGAAAGGTGCACAGGCAGGGGTGTGTTGTTTTTCTTAATGTCCTATTTTAATTGTGCAAGATTAAGACACTTAGTAGATATATTTGTTGATGAATGAATAAAGGAACGAATGTAATATGTGTGTCTGTACGTATATGCATGAATAAACACACATATCCTGAGGATCAGATGGAATTCCAATGCCTAACAAGGAGAAAGACTTCCTGGTAATTTCAGGAAAACGACCACAGACGTGCATTTAGTTTTGGGCTCCTTCCAAGCAAATTGGCCAATTTCCCAGTACAGATGGTGGCCAAACGTTCTCCTGAGATAGATATATAATGCTTTTGGAGACACTTTGGTTTCTCAGACACCTTAAGCACCACATTTTCATAGACTAAAACAGCAAAGAGAATTTTCAGTACCATAAAAGAACTGTTAGACTACTAAGACTCTATTGCATGACCTATACATAAATCCTAGGCAGTGTAGTCTAGGCCCCTAAGAGTCTGCCTTTGGAAAGGCAGAATACCTACGTAAGCTTAGCTGCTCTACCATATAGTGACTGTGATTTGGAGAAAAGAAGTTATACTTTCAAAGATTATCTTCCCTCTACTATAACAACCTGTTTGAGTCTCTACTGTGAGCATTAAATGAGAAAATGCTATAAAGTTCAGTACATTGGTGCATGGCAAATGCTCAGTGAATGTTAGCTGCTCAGAATTTGTGTTTTAAAAGAAGGGGAAATTATGTAAATATTTTGTTTGTATTATATTGGTGAATATTTTTAATTCACATATGCATAAACTACTTCCAGAAAAAGAGCCTTGGTTACCATCAGTGAAAAAATCTTGTATTTTAGAAAAAGGCAATAATAAGGTTTTTCCACTATATAGCTTTTGTAACTCTTGACATTTTAACAACTTGAATTGTCACCTACTCAGAAAATAAAATTTAAATATAGCCAATAAATAAACTCTGCTTTTACTTTTACTTCTAAACACTGCACATACACTGCACTTCACTATACTGTGTTTCCACATTAAACTAAGAAGTAAATTCACTACCAAAATGGAAAAGTAATAGGAAGAAGACTCATTATTTCCATTTTATCTGGCCTAAGGAATTTCCCAAAATTATTTTGTCTTTGTGTTTTGTTCTTTCTGTAGCTATTAATTAGATGTTAGATGTACAAGTAGTTATCATGTTTTGCACTGTTCCAGGATGAATACTTTCTGTTATTATAGTTTAGTTTAACATGAGTAATACCCCAGGAACATGGTTCAAATTTTAACTACCATAGTATATTCACTGTAAGTAAATTGCATGAAGAAGAAACTTGACTGCTATTTCTCAGCCTATAAATCACTATATAAAGAGCAGATATGGTGACAATTGTGTCATTTCTTTCAAGGTCTGTTAGTGATTGGTAATCATGCATCTGTTATCTAGTTTATCCCCTGATACCAAAGTGAATAGTTGTTTTGTATCCCTGTCTCCTAGTAATAAACCCAGGTAGCATTTTTTTTTTTTTTTTTTTTGCGGTACTGGGGATTGAACTCAGGGGCATTCTACCTCCGAGCTACACCCCCAGCCCTACTTTTTATTCTTTATTTTGAAACCGAGTCTCACTAAGTTGAGGAGTGCCTCACTAGGTAGCTGAGGCTGGCCGCGAACCCGGATCCTCTGGTTTCAGCCTCCCGAATGCTGGGATTACAAGCGTGCGCCACCACGCCCGACCCAGGTAGCATTTTATAAAAATGGAAAATCCAAAGACTGAAGTAGTCAAAAGATAAAAGTACAGAAAAGAAATGAAAATCAATAATACTGAAAGTGAAATTTGATTTTAGAATATCAACATAAATAAGGAGTTACAATGAAAAAGATAAAAATGTTCCAGAGAGCTAGGTGTGGTGGCACATGCTTGTAATCCCAGTACTTGGGAGGCTGAAACAGGAGGATACGGGTTCACGGACAGCCTCAGCTACTTAGTGAGGCTCTCTGCAACTTAGTGAGACCCTGTTTCAAAATAAAAAATAAAAAATAGGACTAGGGGTGTAGCTCGGAGGTAGAATGCCCCTGGGTTCAATCCCCAGTAACACACACACACACACACACACACACACACACACACACACACACACACAAAATGTTCCAGAGAAGTGACACCAGAAAAAAAAATCACATTAAATAAACACTTGGAGTTATTCTGTGGCCTTGAGAATACAAAGAGCAATTTTTTTAAATGGATCCAAATTTTGAAAGGAATATGAGAATCCACCAAGGTATAAAAATCGTGTTGGCTTCATATACTAAGTTATAATCTAAAAGGAAAAAAGCAAACATTGTTCAAATTATTCTTGATATTTTTCTCAAAAAATATATTATCAGTGTTTCAATTTTTTTTTCAAATTATTAGCATTGGTACATTGTAATCATACATCTTTATGAGGCACAAGCTGGTAGAGGCATACATGCACACAGCACTTATTTAACTCTTCCCCAATTCCTACCCCATTTCCTCCTCCTCCCTCCTTCTCAGGTTCAGTTTAGTGTAAATGTTTTAATAAATAGTGTCCTAAATAAATATTGATTTTACTACTTTTTCATTCCATTTTATATTTATAAGCAATGGTAGAGAATGTTAAGTGTTTGGCAAAAAGTTTTAAAGGCCATGTAACAATTGTGATTTTGTCCATTGATTATTTGCATTGTTCCAACTTTCAAGGTCATTTTTATGGCCCTGCATTACTTTGCAAAACAATCATTACCTATATATTCACTAAAATAAAAAACTGATTTCTCTGTTAAGAGTATCACTCCAAAAAGTGTTTTTTCAAGCCTTTCCCCAATTTAAATAAGTATCTTTGAGTTATTAAAACAGTAGTATAGGAAGAAATTTATTGCAAATGCAAGGAAACTAGAAATACATATAATATTCCTGTCTAAGGTTTAATAATAATAATTTATAAGCCGGGTGTGGTGGTGCGCACTTGTAATCCCAGCATTTGGGAGGCTGAGACTGGAGGATCCGGGTTCACAGCCAGCCTCAGCTATCTAGTGAGGCACTCTGCAACTTAGTGAGACCCTGTTTCAAAATAAAGAATAAAAAATAGGGCTGGGAGTATAGCTCGGAGGTGCACACTTGTAATCCCAGCATTTGGGAGGCTGAGACTGGAGGATCCGGGTTCGCAGCCAGCCTCAGCTATCTAGTGAGGCACTCTGCAACTTAGTGAGACCCTGTTTCAAAATAAAGAATAAAAAATAGGGCTGGGAGTATAGCTCGGAGGTAGAATCCCCCTGAGTTCAATCCCCAGTACCAAAAAAAAAAAAAAAAAAAAAGTTATAATGGTACTATGCAATTTATAAAATGCCTTTATATTCATTATTTGTTTCTCACAACAGTCCTATTATTTCATTGTTACTTCCATCTCACAGATAAAGAAATTAAGACTCAGAAATCACATTATTAGCGAGAATGTAAGCCAGACTCAGATCCTGGAGTTTCAATTTCAGGTTCTAAGCATTTCTACCATATCATTTTACTTTCTTAGGGAAGGATTCAAGACCAAATCCATGTAGAGTTCTTCATGTGAGGAATTAAATACAACATATTTCTTTTCAACCAGAGAATATGAATTGCATCTTGTTTTTTTGTTTGTTTGTTTGTTTTTTCTGTTCTCTAATGGGGTCTTTCTATATTGCCCAATCTAGTCTTGGATTCCTTGGTCAAGAGATCCTTTCACATCAGCCTCCAAAGTGCTGAGACTTACAGGCACATACCACCGTGCTTGGCTTTACAAGCTTAATCTTGATTTATGAATCCAATTATAGTCATTAATGAAATATAATGATCTCAAACTTCTAATTATTAGACATATATCCAGTCACATTAAATGACACTGAAAACATTACAAATATCAGCAGTATGTGAGTTTGGTATCTTGATCATTTGTATTCTATTGTCATGTATGAGCTAACCAAGCTACTAGACTCATATAGTCATGCTCCAATACAGCAGTATACACAAAATAATTGAAGGTGTTTTTTCTCCTCTTATTGACATGAGTTCAGGAAAGTTTATCCATCAATGAAATTGAAGAATATTTCAAATTTTTCTTTACAAATTAATATAAATATGTTTGAGGAATAACTTAGTTTTAGGATGAATTGGATTATGTGCATTTTTAATACTTAAATGTTACATATTTGTAACCTTGAAAGGGCAAGGAACATAAGCTGCTTTTCTATCCAGAGAAGTATTTCTGAAGAAGGTAACATGCAGATAGGTATAAATGGAAACTATAACTGGAAATTTTAATGTCAACAACCTAAAGGAATTTTAATGACACCAAACTCTTACTTCCATCCATTATTAGGCTGCATCAAAGGAAAATGGAGACAGAAAGAAATAAGGTGCTGTGTGAGAGAAAACTCATGGATGAAAATCTGTGAAAATATAATGATTTAGAAAAAAAAAAAGGAGTTCATTATGTAACACAGGGAAACCAGTCAAGCACAGATGAAATGAAATAATCATTACAATAAATTTGGACTTTAGGGAAAAGTTAGTAGGAATAGAAAAAGAGTTATAATCATCCAGGAAGTAAAAAGAAAGTGTCTCTGAAATAGTTAGAAAAATAATGATCATGCTTAGCAGTCCTCTCTCTCAACTTCCATGTCCAAAGGTCACCAATGTCTGTTGATTTTTACCTCCTAAATGTGGTTTGTGTGCTCCCTGCACCCCCTCCACTAGCACTCTCACAGCCACCTGGATCACTCTCCCAGACCCAGACCACCACAAGAGGCTCCTACAATGTCTTCTCACATCGTCCCTGCCTGTTGTGCTCTCCATACCCACTCATTACTCTTCCCTCCCAGACATTAAGATGCTGCCTATGAATATGTGGTCCCCTGAAGGCACTGATTCTCCCAGCCCCCTACTTTTAGTCTCACTGTTTGTAGCCTCCCTCCATAGAAGCAATGCCTCCTGTAGGGCTACGGCAGTCCCTTCCATTTATCCCCTCTGTCCCTAGAACTCTTCTAATTCTTTCTGCACTAGTCCTGGGGTGCATATTTTTCATACCTTATTCTCCTCCCCTCTTCTTTGTAAATGGCAGATTTGTTACACTTTCTTCAAATTATCCTCTTTGTACCTCTTCATCAGACCCCTTATTGTGATCTTGCCCCAGCCTCATTCTCCAATGTGATCACCTAAGGTGCCTGCTCTCATCCCAATCCACATAGTTTACAGTCTCAACTGCAGCACACTGATCTAATTACAGTGTCCTTATTATTCTCAGGTCCTCTACCTTAGTCACCTAACCTAAAAATCCATCCTGCTATTCAGAAAATCCTCTTCCTGGAAACTTTGATGTCCTTTATTTATCACCTTCTGGTTTTTGTTTGTTTGGTCATTTGAACTCTATCTATACCACTCTGTCTTTGTCACTCTGACTACCTGTTTATGTCCATTTGTCCAATGAGCCTCTGGATCCCTTCGTCTTCAGTTTCTAGTCCTCAAGGTCTAATATACTGCTCTATTAGAGTTGTCCAATAAATAAATGAATCAAAATACAAAGCAATATGTATAGTCTAGCTATAGTAGTTCAGAGCCCTTGTATAGTATGTTCAGGCACAGCATATAATCAACATACTTATCTATTTACCTATACAATTTTTTCTTCAATATAGCATCTTATTGTAGATAAATCTATCACAGTCAAAATACTGTACACAAAAAATGTAACTGCTTTCATCAGCCATTTGTTCCTTCCAAGAATAAAATCTTTGGGCTCACAAATCTTTAAAATCAGGAATCTTTAAGTTCATCTTTACTGAGTGTTTTATCTCCCTTCTGAGGATTACCCTCAGGCAAAGAGAGCTGCAGCTACATCACACTTCCTTCCTGAGGGCAGTCCTCATCCAGTGACAAGTCAGTGAGGTAGTTTAGGACAAGAAGGAGCCCTTTCCCCAGGATAGAATGACCAGGCAGGGATAACCTAGTTCCAGAGGTCCTCATACGATTATCTGAAGCTTTCATCATCACTACTGCACACCCCAACCCCTTCTTTTCTTTAATCTGCTTTCCTTCATTATTGTTATACTTTTGCATTAAAAATGGCTCATTAAACATTGATTTATTCTTATTTGGATACACCAATAATTCATATACCCTTCATAGATTTTTCCCCATTTGGAAAAAAAACATGAAAATGATTTAAAATAAAAAGAACTGAAATTTATCGGTAGAAAATATGAAATGTTTCACATGAAAATATTTTATTCCAAGCCAGGCATGGTGGCACACACTTGTAATCCCAGTACTTGGGAGGCTGAAACAGGAGGATCCAGGTTTGCGGCCAGCCTCAGCTACTTAGTGAGGCCCTCCGTAACTTAGTGAGACCCTATTTCAAAATAAAGAATAAAAAATAGGACTGAGGGTGTAGCTCAGAGGTAGAATGCCCCTGAGTTCAATCCCCAGTACTACAAAAAAAAATGTTTTCTTCCTTTCTAAAAGAATTATATTGGTGCAACTTAATTATATTACTATAACTAGATTCAAAGTAATACATTCATATATGCATACATCATCTCTTAGTGTGTTTCCCTCCTAACCCCATCCCATGACCCCTCTCTTCCCTTCCTAAACATATTAGTAAGGTTGTTAGTGATGTCTTCATATATGGATATAATATTATTTGGTCTGTTTCCTTCCTCAAACCTTCCTTTCTCCCTCCTCTTTGCCCTCCCCAGGTGCCCCTCCACTACTTTATTGGTCTCACTACCTATTATCAGGAAATCCCCTTTCTTTCCCATCTTTCTCTAGCTTCCACATATAAGAGAAAACATAAGACCCTTGACTTTCTGAAACTGGCTGATTTCACTTAATATAATATTCCATAGTTCCACCCATTTTCTTTCAAATGACATGTTTGTTCTTCTGTATGGCTGAGTAAAACTCCACTGTATGTATATACCTTTTCTTTATCCATTCACCTGTTGATGGACACCTAAGTTGGTTCCATGATTTGGCTATTATTAATTGTGCTACTATAAATATTCTTTAATAGTTGATGATTATATGACTAAGTTATGAGGTTCTCCCATAAAGTCCTTGAATGCTGATCCCTATCTCATAATCTGCTTTCTGGGGAATCTAATTATGAGAGACATTAACAAGGTTACCATGTTAATAAACCAACAAGAATTATTCCATAATTTCTACCATAAATATTTGATCATGTGAAAATATAGATGCACATACATGTACATACATATTGTAAATTACAAAGTTTTCTGTTTTTTTAAGTGGGTCTTATTATAAACCCTCTAATTTTACCATGCAACAACCCATGGTGTAAATTCCTCCAGAATGGGTCTGGGGTGTACCTCTATGGTAAATTGTTTACCCAACATGCAAGAGACCTTGGGTTCAATTTTCAGTACTGAAAAAATATTCCTCCAGGAAAACTAACAGTTTTATAGCTTTAGCTCACTCTTAATGACTGAATAATATTCATGATGTGGATATATCAAAATAAATTTAATCGTTCATCTATTAATAGCACTCACCTTATTTACAATTTTGTTTTTGTCTGGGCTTCCATGACAATTCTGGAGCATATGTCCATATGGGCTGGCACTTTTATTTTTATAAATTTCCAAGACTGGGAATGGGTTCAATAGCATGTATATTTTTATTGTAATAGATACTGCCAAACTTATTTCCCAAATACCATAACATTCACACTTGTATTGTTAGTATAGAGAAGAAATTATTAAGGAATCCTTGCTTCATAATTTCTTTCTTGTCCTCTGACATAGCCACTCATTTTACATGAATTATCTTTTTCAGGATAAAAATCTAGAAATGTCTTTAAAACATTCATTTTAGCAATAACTTTTTAGAAATGACCCCTAAAGCACATTCAACAAAAACAAAATAGACAAATAGGATTTCCCCTACTAAAACAATTTGCACAGCAAAGAAAATAATCAATAAAGTAAAGAGACAACCTGCAGAATGAGAGAAAATATTTGCAAACCATACCTGACAGCATGATAAGGGCTCAGTATTCAAAATATGTAAAGAATTTAACTCAACAGTAAGAAAACAACTCATTAGTGGTCAAAGGACCTAAATATACATTTCTTGAAAGAAGACATGTGAATGGCTGACAGGTATAAGAAAAATACTCAACATCACTAATCAACAGGAAATGCAAATTAAACCACATTGAGATTTCACCTCATTGTGTTAGAATGGCCACTATCAAAAAGATGGGAGGGAAGTGTTGATGAGGGTGCGCAGAGAAAGGATCTCCAGTACACCACTGGTGGGAATGTAGGATGGTGCAGCATGCCAAAAACAGTGTGGATATGAGATTAACCGCAAGTGTCCATCAATGGATGAATGAATTTTAAAAAGCATACACATGCACATGTGTGTATATATACAACATACACAATCATTTCAGCCTCTAAAAGAAGAAAATGCCACAAGAGAAAACATGCGGGAGAGGGAAATGTCATATACCTGTATGAATATATCACTATGAATTTCACTACGATGTATGTAGTTCACCAAAAATTAATAAAAATAAAATAAAATAAGGAAACTTTGTCATTTATGATAATATGGATAAACCTAGAGGACTTTATGTTAAATAAATCAGGCATAGAAATGCAAATACTGCATGATCTCAATTATATGTGGAATCTAAAAGAGCCAAGCACACAGTAGAGAGAGTAGGATACAAATAGTTATCTGGGCCTGGTGGGAGAGGGGTGAAGAAGACATTGGTAAAGGTCACATATGTTTATGTTAGAATGAATACGTTCAATAAGTACAAAATGGTGACAACAGCTAGTCACAATATTATTGTATTACTGAAAATTGTTAAGAGTAGATTTCACGATTACTAAGCTGAACATGAGAAGGAGGGAGTGGGGAGGGAATGGGGTGGGAATTGGGGAAGGGTTAAATGAGTATTATGTGCATGTATGCCTCTACCAGTTTGTACCTCAAGATGCATGATTACAATGTACCAATAAAAATACAAATAATAAATAAATAAGAATAAAAAGGATAGATTTTTTATTTACTTTTATTTCTGTAATTGGTGCACTGTAATCATACATCTTTGTTAGGTACAAGCTGATAAAGGCATACATGCACACAATTCTCATTTAACCCTACCCCAATTCCCACTCCATTCCCTCAACCTCCCTCCTTCTGAGGTCCAGATTGGTGATTGACTTTGATATGTCTGTGAAAGTGCATCATGTGCATTAGGATGCCCCCCCCCCATCACCTTCAGTTAAGTCAACTTCTTTGCTCATCTAAAGTTTCTCCTTCATCTGGAGTTCCTCTTATTCCCCACTTTCTCCCTAGCTTCCGCATATTAGGGAGAGCATCCAGTTTTTTACTTTTTGTGACTGACTAATCTTACTTAACATAATGTTTTACAGTTCCATCCATTTCCCTGAAAATGACATGATTTTATTTTTTATAGCTCAGTAAAATTTCATTGTGTACATATCCAATAGTTTTGCAATCCATTCATCTGTTGATGGACATCTTGGCTGGTTCTATAGTTCAGCAATTGTGAATTGTGTAGCTACATACATAGATACACATGCATAGGTCTGATAGTTTGGTTTTCATTCTTTTGGGTAGATACCCAGAAGTGGTATTGCTGGATCATATGAGAGGTTCATTCCCAATCATCTGAGGCTCCTCCATACTGTTTTCCAAAGTGATTGCACTAATTTGCAATCCCACCAACAATGTATTAGGGCTCTGACTTCTCCACACCCTTGCCAGCATTTGTTGTTGTTTGTGTTTTTGATGATTGCCATTCTGATTGGGGTTAGGTGAAATCTCAAAGTACTCTTTATTTGCATCTCTCTGTTAATGATGTTGAACATTTCCTCATACATGTATTGGCCATTTGTATTTCTTCTTTTGTGAAGTGTCTATTAAGATCCTTTTGCCCATTTTTTGATTGGGTTATTTGTTTTTTTAGCTGTGAGTTTCTTGAGTTCTCTGTATATTCTAGATGTTAGTCCTCTATCAGAAGAGTAGCTGGCAAAAATTTTCTCCCACTCTGTGGGCTCTCTGTTGAGGTTCTTGATAGTTTCCTTTGCTGCACAGAAGCTCTTCAGTTTAATAAATCCCATGTATTTTTCTTCCTTTGAGTTGCTTCTGCTCTTGGGGTCTAGTTGAGAAAGTTTTTACCTGTGCCTATGTGTTGAAGTCCTATGCCCTCTTCAAGTAGCTGCAAGGTCTCTGAACATGAAAAGGAAGGAGTGAGGAGGGAATGGGGTGGGAATAGGGGAAGGGTTAAATGAGTATTGCGTGCACGTATGCCTTTACCAGCTTGTACCTCAAGATGTATGATTACAATGTACCAATAAAATTTAAAATAATAAATAAATAAGATTTTAAAAAGAGTAGATTTTATAAGTTCTCACCACAAAAAAGTACTTAAAATAATCAATATATTAATTAATATGTTGATGTATACATATACCAAAACATCATGTCATTTTTCATAAATATATACAATATTTGTCAATTAAAAATGCATAAATAAGTAAAAGAAAGTATCATTACAAAATGTCATTTGCTCTCATCCTCCTCCAAAACAGAACCAAAAATGTTCCTTATAAGTTAGATGTGGTGACCATGTCTATAATTCTAGTTCTTGGAAGGCTGAGACAGAATCAAAGGTTCAAGGCCAGCATCAACAAGTTACCAGACTCTCAGTAACCTATTGAGACACTGTTTCAAAGCAAAATATAAGAAGGGCTGGGAATATAGCTCAGAGGTTGAATTTATGAATTTACCTTGGTTCAACCTCTGATACTTAAAAAAAAAAAAAACTCCTTTTAAACAACTTATGGACTGGTTGAAGTAGTAGATAACATGAAAATAGAAAACATCTCTCTAAATTCAGAAGCACTACTCTCAATTTTAGAACACGTATGGCTCTCTTCTAAACTAGTGTGAAATTTGTGCATAATATTATCTAAAATTATTTCCTTTTCTAGTCAAACTCTAAACGCAATAGAATCAGTCTCAGCCAGTCTCAACAACTTACCGAGGCCCTCAGCAACTTAGCAAGACTCTATTTCCAAATAGGCCTGTGGTGTAGCTCAGAGGTAGAATTTGCCTGGGTTCTATCACCAGCACTTAAAAAAAAAAAAAACAATAAAATACAATCTCTTTCCCCCTAAAGTTGGATATTTTAAAGTCTCTACATGCTCAAAAATCAGCAATGATCAGTAAGAATTATCAGAGCCAGAGAAGAGATTTCTCAGGTTCCTGAGACTAAATAATCTTTTTTTTTTTTGCGGCACTGGGGATTGAACTCAGGGGCATTCTACCTCCGAGCTAACCCCCAGCTCTATTTTTTATTCTTTATTTTGAAACCGAATCTCGCTAAGTTGCGGAGTACCTCACTAGGTAGCTGAGGCTAGCGGCGAACCCGGATCCTCCAGTCTCAGCCTCCCAAATGCTGGGATTACAAGCGTGCGCCACCACGCCCAGCCTAAATAATCATTTTTCAAAACAGAAAGCAAGAAGTTTAATTCAGAGAATGACGTACAACTTGACATGTTCAGTTTCTAAATGTAGTCAGGTACAAGATTAACTATATGTTACCATCTGTGAGCTTTAAACAGAAAACCATTGTGGAAAAAAGATTTAAACATGGTAAACATCTTACTTTATTAATTGTGTTTCTGATGATATCAATAAAATCTATATCATGCAAAGTTCAGCTATCATGCCCTTTGAAAATTTGTTGTGATTTACCAAGAAAACAGTTTTCCTATCTGTTTTAGCTAAATTAGAAGGTAATGAGCTGAGTATTCCACAAAAGCATTAACATAAATAAATACAAATCTGTAACAAAGAGAGTTAATCAAATTTAGTTGAACAATACATTTTTCCAAGGACCTTTTTTCAAAACTACAGGCTAGCCGGACGTGGTGCTGCACACTTGTAAATCCGGGTTCAAGGCCACCCTCAGCTACCTAGTAAGGCATTCCGCAACTTAGTGAGACCCTGTTTCAAAATAAAGAATTAAAAATGGGGCTGGGGGTGTATCTTGGAGGTAGAATGCCCCTGAGTTCAATCCCCAGTACAAAAAAAAAAAAACTACAGGCTGAGGAGTAATTATTTTTGTGCATGGTCACTTGGCATTTTTAACTTGAAAAACGTTTTTGCCAAGTAAAAATTACATTACAAGCTCAACGTACTGGTTGTTAATGTTAGGACACCATCTTGTGGATAAGACATCTAATTTGGAAATCCATCTATTTGTTATCCTTTACAGAGTAAAAGGTAAGAAAAAAAAAATTGTTAGTATCACAGAAATTAACCAACAGCTTCACCCTTATTGTATTAGCAATCCACATATGGTTAAGGTTAAGAAAAGAATATTTTTTTTAATCAAAAAGACTCTTCTCATTGTGCATCTGTTGTAGACCCAATGTTATATTCCAAAGTAGATACCTGTGTGTTTTTCTTTTTTAAAAAAAAACACTATAA
Organism: Graphiurus murinus; assembly: GCA_004027655.1. NCBI lineage: Eukaryota > Metazoa > Chordata > Mammalia > Rodentia > Gliridae > Graphiurus > Graphiurus murinus. The sequence continues at coordinate 16,722 of PVLC010009797.1, forward strand.
TAAATCTTTTCTAAAGTATTAGTGATATCCCTATTGATAAAGATAACTTTAATTTACCATTATAAAATAATGCCCAGTGCTTTAAATAAAATGTAGATTGATTGCCTGTGTATTATTCTTGGTTTTCATAAAGTTAAGATTCACAATACTCCCTAAGACATATGAGAATCTCAAATATAAGTTGATTTTATCTTTAAAAAGAATTAAGATCTTCATTAACCTATGTATTCAAGTAAGAAAGGGTTTAATACTCATAAGAGTTCTGATACAATTTGGCTTCATGAAATGCAAGTAGACTAGCAGAGCACAGCTAGTGGATGAGCTTTAGTCATGCCTCTGTGACCAATTAGCCATCCATCTTGGGCAAATCAATTCACTTATTATGTCTTAATTATCACAGCTGACAGAATAAATAATGGAAGGTGATACAGAGAAGTTTTATAGATATAAAATAATATGTATAAAACTTCTAGGTCTACCATAATATAGGACTAAAAAGAGAAATAGATACAATTTTGTGCCTGATCTTTATTATAATCCCTGTACACTAAAATATCTATATTACCTCATTTCTTTTTATAAATTCTGTGAACACTCCCTATTTCATTCCAACAAATTTTTCTATTATTAGATATTATTCACACAAAGCCATGTTGGTTAACATGTCAGTCATATGATTTGAAGAAGGTAATTTTTCTGACTAAAGGAAGAGAGATTAAAATTGCAGATTTTGGTCAAACATGTCTGGGTTTAAATTCTGACTTCATCATCTATCAGTTGCATTACATTGGATAAGTTATTGAGCTTTTCAGGCCTTGCCTTTCTCATTCTTCTCATAGAATTCTGAAGAGTGCTACATTGAAGTATACAAGGCATTTATCATAGTGAATGAGCTGTAGCAAGTAAGATATGGCAGACCAAATATTTAAATTATTGCAGCTATTACAAATGGTTATTATTTAATTTGACTTCTTCCCAAGCCTGAAAATAAATTATGAAATGAAATATTCATCACTCATAATATTTGTAAAAGAAATAATGCTGTTCTGCACTAATGCCCACAAAATATCTGGTCAGAAAAAAAAAAAAAAAAAACTTAAACAGTACTTTAATAGAGTCTGAATTGATTTCCTCTAAATAGCTGAAGTTTTAAAACAATTTCTCATTTCCCAACTGCATCAGAGTACACAGATCACAATATGTTAAACTCTTCAAAGGATCTCAATTTTCACAGATCATTAATTTGTAATGAAAATGATTTATGAGAATTCTTTCCTTTAAAAGGTGACTTGCCTTTTTTTGTATGGATTTGAGGCTCCTTCAGTTTTGTGTTAAATCAACAAGGGCCTTCAGACTATTAAGCTAAATCATGACACTGACTAGATATCCTGGTGAAGGACCTAGAAAAACAAACATAAAAACAAAAGATAATCCTAATTCTCTCTCTTCTCACTATATAATATTTTACAAAGTAAATATGGATTGGTAATTTGGGAAACCTGTGGACAGGTTGTTGTCAGCCATGCATACCAGTCACATGTATGATTTATTGCACTCAGCATCCAGTTAACTAAAAAAAAAAAAACATTTCACAAATACACAAAGTCTCAGGAGAAAAGCCAATGTTTCCCATCACATTCACTTTTTAATTTCCTAATTTGGTTCTTATACTTTCTTTAAGAGTCTTTTCAGGTCTCAATATATCTCCACATCCTTCCTTATCCATCACATTTACTAACAACTGGACTTGGCCATCTATTCTTGATTATAATCCACATCTATAACCTGAGGCAAGTCAAGACAGTTCAAGTATGTTAAAAACATAGGATTCCATTAAATCCATAGCCTTTAAATACATGTATCATTTACCTTAAAGAGAAGAAATTTGATTTTTTTTCTGTCTATAACATTATAAACCTCTTTTATCATATTTAAACTGAAGGATTTGTTACATGCATAATATTTGGACTCATTTGGATTGTATTACATTTCATATTTTTCTCATCAGCTATAACTGGATCAAATTATTCACATCCAAAAAGATTGAAGATAGAAAATGGGAATATAACTCAGTGGTAGAGTATGTACTTAGAACACACAAGGCCTGGGTTCCAAAGCCAGCCAGCACCAATGAAACAAAGCAAAAGAAAAAGATTGAATGTAACACACAGGGATATAGGTACAAATTATCTTCCAAAATATGTGTAATTTTTTGTTCTGACTTTAATGTCAGCAGAACATTTCCAACCTCTCACAGTTTTTGTCCTTGCTAGAGTTTTCTTATGTAATATCTTAAATAAGCAGTCTCTTGGGAGGCATAAAAATGGCTTAAACTTTAGGTAAACAACTACAAAACACTCTTTTCTAAAATGCATCTTCCATTTATTAATCATCTTCAAAAATTCAGCTACCAGAATTGCTGATTTCAGGCAATTGCCAGCTGACTGGCTCGGGTTTCATAGTATATTCTAAATTTGTCTGTGGTGCCTTGTTCATCACTTGTTTAGGTGGGAATGATAGAAGGTAGCTTTTATTTTGAAATTTTCATTATAAAATTTGACTATATCATTAGAAAGAGTGTGCAAGGAGTAACATGTCACTTACAGAGTGGATGTCTGGGCATCTAGTCCCTTAATCTAACTCTTCTAAAAATGTTATATCCTACCATACCTTGTGAGTTGATCCAGATGGGGGATTTCAAAATTTTGAAAGTAACAAGTAAGTAGGGTGAGGAAGTAACTTTTTGAGCATCATTACTGGATGTAACCTACCCTCCAGGGACTGATACAATCATCTAAGAGCAATTATTTGAAAAATACATGATATTTTCTATGTTCCGATTCTTAACCTTTAAAAATAACCATCCTAGCATGTTAACACAATGTTGAACTCTATGAAGCACTTCAAATGGATGTTTTGGATTTCATAAGGGCTTTCCATGAATGTATTACTTTCATGCCAGTCCTAAATATTCTGCTTCCTGTAATAACACAACTCCATATTTTGCCCCATGCCACTGCTCAGTGATGGAAGCATGGCTTTAGCATGCCTGAGGCCCTGAGTTCAATTCCCAGTACCCAAGGGGAGGAAAATAAAAATAAAAAAGAAACATATTTTGCCCCATGTCAAAAGAATCAGAAATTTCAGTAAGCTCTATGTTGAGGTACTTCCTAATACATATCTTTCAGTAATTTCAAATATTAGAAATTTTACTGCTTTTTTACATTAACATTTTTCAAATATTATACTTTTATGTATCCATACTATCTACTTAATAGCCTTTTTAATGAAATCAATAGTGCATTGTATCATGAACTGCTTCATTGTCATCAAAGATTTAAGAGAAATGTTCTGCATATTGCAGCATTGCTTTCAATTGAATACAGATTGATCCAGAGCATTTATATTAAGAATTCTTCATTGAAAGCAATGGAGCTAAGCTTGGATTATGAATGCCCCATTACTTTTGAAATCTAGTAATAAAACTTGTTATATTCAATATCAGTGGCCTCTTCCACCTCCCACCTTCCAACAACAATATATGCACTGTCCTTTAACCAAAGACAGTGTAATATTACTACTTCTTTCATAGCATATTTCTGAAATTTATTGCACAGGAAGTTGATGTCTAGTCAAGAGCCTAGTAGTAGCCTGCCCCACCCCATTCTGCCCTGCAGCTAATAAGCAGAAGACATGAGTTTTCCCACTTGGATATGACTCCACAGACACATTAACCTCTGGAGGCCTGGCTCATGGTTGCCCACCAGAAACAGCCCACAGTAAACAGCATTGAAAGAACTGCTCACTAAAGAAGCAGCATCCAAGGACAGAAAAATGGCAAGCTAGAGGTTTACTTGTATAGTAACTGCTTTCCAAGACTGAATCAAAATGACAGCCAAATGATGAGGTGGAAAAGTTCTAGAAGGCAACTCAGAAAGCTGACAACCAGGTGAAACCAGAAATAGTTGTTGTTGGGGTTTTTTTTGTTTTGTTTTTTTTTGCAGTACTGGGGATTGAACTCAGGGGCATTCTACCTCTGAGCTACACCCCCAACCCTATTTTTTATTCTTTATTTTGAAACAGGGTCTCACTAAGTTGTGGAGTGCCTCACTAGGTAGCTGACGCTGGCCCCGTACCCGAATCCTCCAGTCTCAGCCTCCCAAATGCTGGGAATACAAACGTGCACCACCACGCCCAGCTGAGAAATACCAGTTTTTAAGAATAGAAAGAATTAATAAGAGAAATAGGATGTGGCAGCTCTGGTTTTGTGGTGACTTAGTGGAAGAGGAGAATGACTTGAAAGTTTCCCAGAGGGTTTAAGAAAAGTAGGCTTTGTTGTTCAGCAAATTCACAGTCTGAGAAGGAAAACGTTCCGATTCCACAAAGTGAGCCAACATGGGAGAAAATTCCAGAACTTCCCAGCAGATTGAGTGAAAGTAGGGAAGTGGTGCCAGCTTAAAAGGTCTCTCCAGACGTTCTGAGCAGAGATTAGAAATCCTTACAGTTCTCCTTTGCTTTTCTTGTTTCTATCTCTTTTTTAAATTTTTTGTATGACTTGTTCTTGGTTTGATTTCTTTTTGTGTACCCAAGACTCAAAAGGAATGCAGGCTTTACTTTTCACTAGATTGGTGTTCACCCAACCCATGAATCAACTTGATTATAGGAATAAGACTGTAACGTGAATTTACAGGAAGTTCAGGGTGGGAGGGGAGCCATGGCTACTGGTCTATGGGTACTTTCATTTGGAATTGATGGTCAGAACTCTGCAATAAAGAGGAAGGCTGACAAGTACTGGATCAGATCAGGATTGGGTGGAAAGCTGTTACCTGTGACATCCTACCACAGGCCTTGCCAACTCCCCAAAACCAGAGGTATCTATAAAGGTGACCTGCACACTTCCCACACACCTTCCCCCACCTCTTGGAATGAGAGGTACTGCACACTCTGGATTGGTCCACAGGCTCCCCAGGTGAGCAGGCTCCAGGTGAGCAGGCTGGCCAGCAGCTCCTGACAGAGTTACACTCCAGTCCCCAGATACAAAAACATATACATATTGATGGTGATAATCTGTTTCTTGAATTGAGTGATAAATTCATATATTTATAATCTACCATATTTCCTGAAGATACCATTTCTCTACATTTGATCTCATTTGTCTTTCTCTTTAGGATAACCTTTCTTTTATTTTTCTGTGACAGGGTTTTTATATCATAGAAGAGCTGAAATGCCATCTATCTTCTAGGAGAAATTCCATGCTCTACAAATGGTTATTCTACATAATTTCTAATGGGATTTCTACATAATTCCTGTTTGTTTTTTCTGTTGTTGCTGTTTTGTCTGGGGATTTGAACCCAAGGGCATTCTACCTCCAAGATACACCCCCAACTCTTTTTTTTTTTTTAAATTTTTGAAAACAGGCTTTTTCTAAGTTACTATACACTGACTTGGAACCTGAAAGCCTCCTGTCTCAGGATCCCAAGTATTGGGGTTATAGGCACATTCTACATGCCTCGCTGCTACCTTTATATAATTCTAATTTGATTATTTATTTCTCCTACAGGAAGACAAGATTGATTTCTAGTTAACGTATGAATGCTTGCATTGTGCCCTACACATGATAGGCATAAAAGAAGTAGTTGTTCAATGAATGGATGCCAAGTTCATGACAGATGTAGCACCTTTTCTGACTGAAATGGCTTACACTTCTCTTTAATGTGTTATGTATTCATGAAAAATGTTTCTGGTAGAAATTACACTTCACTATCATCTAAGAAACCATGTGCCCTCCTTTGTGAACAAAATGAATTTGATTACTAACAGAGAAGAAATCCTCCCCAAAGGAGAAGGGAAAGAAAATGCAGAGGAGTCAGGAAGAAAGGAAACATATGTCTCAACTCAACTATGGAAGTGTGTTTCTAGATTTCTTAGGTACTCCTCTTAAGGTATAAATAGAAACAGCAATATGTGCTTACATTTGTAACTGTAAAACATGCACAACAAGAACATTAGCTGCAATAAAAGAGAAAAAATGCTTAAGCACTCTGAAGCCAGCTATGGAAGTTGAGTCTTGTTTCCCTGCTGAAGGACCGTCCTACACTTCTTTCAGATGGCTCTGCAGAATAAAAAATGTGAACAATAATTTTAGTTCTCTAATACTTAAAATTCCAGCTTTCAATGCCCCATAGTCATCTTTGTTGTCTTTTCAGGAAAGGATGTTTCCTCTAGGATAGAGAATAATAGGTAGCTAGTAATATACATACGTGAAAGGTATTCTGTTTAGAAACTACATCTATTTTGGGGGGTGTCAAGTTTGTTTATTATTTGTGTGTGTGTGTGTGTGTGTGTGTGCTTTTGTTAGTGCATTATTGTCTCACATCGTAATATTGACATTGGCATACATTCACACAGCACTTGGTGCCCCCCACCTCCCCGTTTTCCCCCCTCCCATAGAGTACTGAGATTGACACTGGGAATTTCACATATGTACACACAGTCAATGTTACTATTTCCAATAGTGGATCTGTCTTCCACCTCCCCTTCCCTTAGAACGCTTCCCTGGCTCCACTGAGGTTTCTCCTTCATTATCTGGAGTCCCTCTGGTATACCAGTTACTCCATAGCTTATGCATATTACAGAAAACTCTTTCTATGACTGGCTAATCTCATTTAACATTATTTTCTCCATATCCTTCCATTTGTTTGCAAATGACATTATTTTATTTTTCTTTATTGTTGAGTAAAATTCTATTGTATTCCCCATAGTTTTGTAATCCATTGATCTGTTGAAGGACACCTATATTGGTTCCATAATTTGGCTATTGCGAATTGTGCTGCTATGAACATGGATATATATATATATATATATATATATATATATATATATATATATATATTAGTGTAGTTCTCAGGTTTCAACCTCTTTGGAAAAATACCAAGGAGTGGTATAGCTGTTTTCTGACTTTGTTTCTGCCACCTTTCAACTTTTCATTACATTGTTTACTTTTTTTTTTTTCCTGCTTTTTTTGTCTTGTCAAGACGCTGTCTCCATGGCAATTTAGTTTTGGGTGTCAACACAACTGAGATGTGCTACTTCCCTCAGTCACCATCTTTCTGGAAGTTGAAACTGCATCTATTTAAGTACAAAATACTTTTAAAAGTAGAGCTTTGGGCATTATTTAAATTTTTATTTTAACCATATAAAACCAGCTTTACCCAAGATGTAAGTGAATTCAAGGATACCATTTGAAAATAATAATGATGGCCTATTTTTCTAATACTATGTTTCTAAGTTCAAGAGACAATAAATGAAAGTCAAGAGAGAATTTGTTCCATCACATTTTAGATAAACTTGGTTTTAATAATTTGAAATTCTGAAGCTAACCCTATGTGTAAATCACATTAGTTCATCTTCTGGAACAGCAACCTTTGGGGGAAAAAGTTAGACTGTTGTCTTTAACAAAGATAATCAGGAACATGTCCAAATATTGTTTTCAATGGGCATATGAAATTTTAGAAGGTTAAAGTCTCTGACCTTATTTCTTTGGTAATTCCTCCTGTATCTAACAAACTCAATTCAAGTTGTATCCTCAAACATGTCAGCAGTTTACAAGACAACTATACCCACAAGAAACTAGACCTACATTTTCTTTTATCTTAATGGAGCTTGACACTGTAAAACAGGGACTTAAGTTTTTCTAACAAATAATACTGCTAGTTTATTTATAAGAATAAGAGGTTTGATTTCAAAATCATAGAAACTTGAAAATTTTTCATTTTAAAATATCAGATTCTCAAAACATAAATGCTACATATTAGACCCTGTCCATAACAGATAAAACTTCCTGCAAAAACAGACATCTTTTCACTAAAACTTTGTATTAGTTATGTCACATGAAGTATCGATGACTGTTTATTTCCAAAAGGTTATATCTCAAATGTAACCTATGTCATCTGACTTTTTTTGAGGAAAGGAACAGTCCTAATTAGCAGAGTCATACTAATGATGTAGTGACATTTTGGTCTAACTTGTTGCTTAGATTTTTATTGCATCTTTTTATAAATGCAAAATAATCATAAATTTTTAGATAGTACCAAAATTCATGGATACATGTAAAAATCTCACTTATACCTACAAAAGGAAAGAAGAACAAGATTTTCAAGGAACTAAAAATGCTCTCCAAAACTCTCAGAAATCCCTTCTCTCTCTTCCAAGATATTTTTTTCTTTAGTCCCCCAAAGCAGTATTGCTTCATTAGCAGTTAGATAAAAACTGAGATTTTGTTCTGGCAGCAAATGATATGAATGTGAGCCTACTGGTAATGGGAACCTGTTCTGGACCCTGCTATGCTCTTCCACTTGCTCTAAAATCAGAGATCATCGATTGTTTGTACAGTGCAACACAGTCAACTCTCAAAATCATCTAATTCTATCCCAGATTCTCTTTTAAAAAAAAATTA
>PVLC010009797.1:25276-54161 GCA_004027655.1 Graphiurus murinus
AAAAAAAAAAAAAAAAAAAAATTAGGATCAAAATTCTTATTGCCAAAGCTTTTTTGTCTTGCTTGAATAATTATACTTTCCACATGTCAGTTTTTATGCAGGCAAAACATTGTTTACAAATGCTTTTTGCCAGAAGGAAAACTATAGAATAACCCAGTTAGCAATTTATGTCATTTTGTGAACTAATCACGACATGAAACATTGAATCGTATTTTTTACATGGCTGACACAAACACAAATTTAAAAATGCAGCAGAAGTCCACCACCTAGGTCTGGGGTATTTCCAAAATTTCTTAGGTATGTCCTCTTCCCATTAACCTGTAACTCTCCCTCTACTCAGGCTCAGATATTCCAAATTCACTGTTTTTCAACTTTTATAACTGCACTGAATCCTTTCAGTAGAAAAGAGTGTTCTTTGAAGCTTTCTGACTTTGACAAATTATTTTTCTTAGTATGTTTGTCAAACATGTATAAACAAACCAATGCTTAGAGCTATAATTCTAAAACTAAAATGAAGCTAACAATATATAGACATATAAACAAAATTATAAAGCAATAAAATTCAAATTAGCAATACTTAATGTGATACACAATGCTATTACACTGCAACTAAATGTAAACATTACATAATTGCTTCAGCACAGGTTTGTCATCTTAGTTCAGAATGTTTATGTTCTCCTGTGAAAACTAGTAAATCAAATGTTCCAAAATTTTTCTCTATTAAAACTATTGTAAAACTTTAAAATGTGCAGCACACTGTGATGTAATTTGGCATTAATGTGATAAAAAATTTATCATTTATTTATTAAGTTCTTCCTCTATTTTTTCCATATTGCTTTACATTTAAACACTCTCTTAGACACCAATGCACAGTTTTTCTTCTGGGAGCAATTTTGCTCTTCCGGAAACACTTGGAGGCATTGGGAGCCATTTTTTATAGTTTTATTGGTGCATTATAGTCCCACATCATAATACAGTTTGTAGTGATAGAGATATACATGCACATAGCACTTGATGGGCTTTCCCCTGGCTCCTTCCCCAATCCCCTCCTTCCCCATACAGGATATTGAGATTGACATTGGTATTCTCACATAATCACATAATGCAAATGAAAGTGATTCCTTCATTGATCCCCCAACACTCAACTATCTTCCCCTACATGACCTCTCTGACTCCACTAGAGTTTTTTCTCCATTGTCTGAAGTCCCTGTGGCATCCCAGTTACTCCCTAGCTTCCGAATATGAGAGAAAACATATGACCCTTCACTTTCTGTGACTGGTTAATCTCATTTAACATAATGTTCTCCAGATCCATCCACTGTCCTGCAAATAACACAATTTTGTTCTCCTTTATTGCTGAGTAGAATTCCATTGTGTGTATACTACATAATTTTGTAACCCATTCATCTGTTGATGGACACCCAGGTTGGTTCCATATTTTGACTATTTTAAATTGTGCCCCTACAAACACAGATATTCATATATTAGTATAATAATCTGATTTTATTCCCTTTAGAAAGATATCCAGGAGTGCTATAGCTGGGTCATATGATAGATCCATTCCAATTTTTCTGAGGAATCTCCACACTGATCTCCATAGTGGCTGTACTAATTTGCAATTCCACCAACAGTGAAGAAGAGTTCCTATTTTCCCACATCCTTGCCAAAATTTATTATTGTTTGACTTCCTGATCATTGCCATTCTAATTAGGGTTTGATGGAATCTCAGTGTTGTTTTGATTTGCATCTTGCTGATTGCTAATGATATTGAACATTTTTCATGTATTTATGGGAGCTGTTTTTTATTGTCACATCCAGGAGAAAAGGGTACTGGCATTTTAGATAGATAGGAGCCAAAGATTCTGATAAACAACTTACATTGCAAAACACAAATCTCTATGACAAAGAATCATCTAGTCCAATATGTTAGTAGTACAAAGATTGGAAAATTCAGCCAAAGTAAATATCAACTGCTGTCACATCTTATTTTAGTACTTGATTATAAGTGGTCCTCTGGTTGATCCAAAATATGTTTATATCTACTTTTTTATTAGATTATTTAATTGATATTTTAAAAACAAATTTAAGTAGCATTAAGTCTTTTGAAGTATATCTTACCTACACCAAACTTATAAAAATTTAAATTTCAATAACCTCAATAAGATCTATCATTTTAAATATGTTATTATAAAAAGTTCCACCAGGACCTATGATTTCTGAGTCTTGACTTAATTATTTAAAAATTTACTCCAAGAATATGCCAGTATGTACACGTTTATAGAATGACTCTATATTCAATGACTATCAGAAAACATTTGTTAGTCATTTAATTGATTGTGATACAATATAAAATTTACTACAGAATCCCTGTTATAGTATAATGTAATATCTGAACATGAATCTCACAAAGGGGTGATGGCAAGAGAAAGTTCATGAACTAAAATTATAAATTAGTCTAAAATTAAATAATTATTAAGAATCCCTATACCATTTTAGGTCTATCAAAAAAGCACTTATTAATGGTTACAAAAGGCTGGGAAGTGTAGAGGAAGAAACTATGGTTAGCAACAATTATCTGTATGTTTAAACATTGCTACTAGAGAAGATTTTGAATTTTCTCAACACAAAGAAATCATAAAGGTTTGAGGTAACAGATATGACAATTACCCTATTCTGATCATTACATGTTGTGTATATATGTATATATATATAAATACCAAGATGTACCCCATAAATATGTGTTATTATTATATCGTAAATTAATTTTTTAAAGTAAACAGCACTTATTGGACACTTGTTAAGTGGTATATTCTTTATAGAGATCCATCCCGTATCTAATGTAATGTATGTGTTTCCACCCTACCAATATATGCATTTAATGAGCTTCAGTCAAAATACCTAGGAAGTAAACACTTGCCAAGAATAAAGAAATGAAAATAATTTAAATGCAAAAATTCATATCTGCTACCATCAAAACTTAAGTTTCAAAAAGTTTTCATTTCAGTTCCTTTTCGACATCTTCTGGTAGTTGCTTCAAATTCTGAATCATCTTAATATATGTGCTTGTACATTCACACTTCTCCAAGAGGCTGACTTAAAATCAAGATTCTTCATTTTACTCCTGACCGTCCTGGCAACTAATCGTGTGATCAAGCAAGTTACCTATTCTCCCTATAGGCCAGAACTACATTTGTATAATAGAAATAACAATAATGATTCTATTAGCCTTTTGGTAGCTAAATGAAGTAATATGGGAAAACATAGGATAATATTTGGCACTTGATAAGTTCTCGGTAAATGTTTTCTATAATTGCTTCTTCAAGCTGTCATGAGGAATAATTAAAAGATTACAGAAACAGCATATGATTATTATAACCTTATTTTTAAAACACAGCTGGATATTTGAAATGATCGAAATTACTTTGCTTACAATAAACCATTTTCTTAATTCTCTCTGGCCATCAGTTCCACTGAAAATGTGCCTGTTAACTATTTTTAATTTGATTTTTTTTATTAATCCCAGCAAATAAACATTTACTTAGCACCACCTATGTTCCAGAGCAGATGCAGTCTAGTGTAGAGATTCTAAGGCAAATTAGAGCAGGTTCTGCCTCCAGGAAGTTAATGATCTAAAGGAAAATTGATATTGACACAGAACTAAAGACCAAAAAGAAATTGTTTTAGCTTACTACCTGCTTCACAGACTTACCTAAAACTGTGTTAATATATAGTCCCTAGTCAGTGATTATGCAGAGAAAGCAAATAGCAGAGAATATATTGTTTCCCTTCATTTGTGAATTGAGAAATTTCTTTATGATATGAAATGTTGATTATAAATTTGAGAAAATAATACCAAGCTTCTCTTGTTTGGGTTTACAACACACATACACACACACACACACACACACACACACACACACACACACACACACCAGTGTTTTTCTCAACAAAATACTCACCAAAGTTTTGTTTCCATTGGCCTCCAGTGACAGATGGTGGAAATCAGCCTTAATACAAGGCAGACAGAAGAGAAAACTGGAATTATAAACATTGCATTTAAAACACTTTTGACATTTGCTTGATTCCCCACAGACTTCTGACTGAGACTTGTCCTAAAAATACGCCGTGTATGTATAGTACTATCTAGCTTCTGCATTATACCTAGCTTTGAATGCCAAGAGTCTCACAAGAAACAGCATTTTGAAGAAGTGGTGGTGATAAAGTAGGGCTTAGTATGGAAGTTTAGAGTTAGAAGCAGTTGATGCTTAAAAGTTAACTAAAGGAGTCAGTCACAATAGCTCACACTTGTAATCCCAGTACTTGGGAGTCTTAGGAGCATCAAAAGTTCGAGGCCAGTTTGTGGTAACTTAGTGAAACCCTGATTCAAAATAAAATAGTTCCATTAAAATCATACATCTTTGTTAGGTACAAACTGATAAAGGCATACATATAATGCACCAATTAATAAAAAAAAAATAGGTCTAGGGGTATACCTCAGAGTTCAATTCTCAGAACCACAAAGTAAAAGCTAACTGAAAGAACAAAGTCAAAAATTATAATATTGCTTGGGAGACTATTTCTACTTACAGTATTCAAGACATTGTCCTTGTTTTGTCACATTTATAGTAATAAGAATGATGATGATGATAATAATAAAGTTGTATTACCCTTGGGTAAAAAGATAGAAAAATGTGGTATCATATCATTGATGACTAATAAGAATCCATATGTAGTGGCATTTGTTTCTGTAATAGGCAATCAGTCCTAACCTCTTTAATCTATCAATAATCACTAATCATCTGAAATTTGGAATCTACTAGCAAGCTTACACATTAGCCTGCCACATGGAAAAGCCAACATAAGGTGGGACTGAAAGAACAAAACTGGACACTACATTTCTTTATTTTACCATATATTACAAAATTAAGGTAATAAAAATAGTAGATATTGGCATAAAAATATATAGAATAATGAAACAAAATAGAGGGCCTGGAAATAAATCAACATCTATACAGTTAACTGATCTTAGACAATTGTGCCAAGAAAGGACATTCTCTTCAATAAGCGGTGTTGTAAAACTGGACATCCACATCCAAATGAAGAAAATTGTCTCGGTTAACAATTTCACTGCTAGAATCCAAGACCACACAACTTAGAGGAAGGAAGAATAATTTGCTCACAATTTTTTTGGAGATTCTGGGTTCAGTCCAGGGAACTGAAGCTCAGAGTACGGTGGCAGGAAATGAGAAAAAGAGAGAGAGAGAGGAGAGAGCAGAAAGGAGACAGGAGAGAGAACAGAAAGCATGCAAAGCTCCACTCTCATATCATGGATGCCAGAAGCAGAGAGAGTCCAGGGGGGAGGAGGAACCATATAGTCCCCAAGGCCACACATCAGGGACTCCCTCAGCAACCAAGCTCTGCTTCAAACATTGCTACCTTGTTTCCGTGAAAGCTAGAGGGACATTCCAGATCCAGCCCATTACAGTTATCTTTCATCAAACACTAAAAATTAATACAAAGTGAACTAAAGACTTCAACGTAAGAACTGAAAAGTATAAAATTACTCAAAGGAAACATAGAAGAGACTTCTTGACATTGAAATTGGCAATGATTTGCAAACCATATATCTGAATAGAGGTTAATTTCCAAACTATATAAAAAACTCTTAAAATTCAATAGCAAAAAAACACCAAATAACCTAATTTTTTAGAGTGCCACAGAATTTGAAAAGACACTTCTCAAAAGGCATGCAAATTGCCAACAGGTATATAAGAAGAGGCTCAACATCAATAATCACCAGGGAAAAGCAAATTAAAATCTTATATCATTTCACCCCATTAGGATGGCTATTATTAAAAGAAAAAATAGGTAGCAAAGGTCAGCATGCATGTGGGGAAAAGGGAACTTTTTACACTGTTTGTGGGAATGTAAAATAGTAAATAGTTCAGCTGCTAAAAAAAACAATATGTAGATCCCTCCAAATTAAAATTGTATCATTATATAATCCAACAATCTCATTTCTGGGTATATATTCAAAAACTGAAATCAGGATCTTAAGAGATACCTCTACCCCCATGTTTATTGCAGCATTGTGCATACCAACCAAGAGACAGACCCAAATGCCCATCAAAAAATGAAGGGGTTATCAGGGCGTGGTGGCGCACACTTGTAATCCCAGTACTTGGGAGGCTGAGACTGGAGGATTCGGGTTCGTGGCCGCAATTTAGTGAGACCCTGTTTCAAAATAGAGAATAAAAATTAGGGTTGGGGATGCAGCTCGGAAGTAGAATGCCCCTGGATTCCATCCCCAATACCGCAAAAAAAAAAAGGAAGGGGTAAAGAAAATGCAGCATATGGATACAATGGAATATTATTTAACCATAAAGGAGAAGGAAATCTCACCTTTCATGACAACTTTCTTAGACGTGGGAAACATTATGCTAAGTCTTGAAGTTCAGAGGCTTTCTCTCATATGCTGGGAATTAGGGAATACATGTGACTGAAATATGTCAGTCACAGAAACACAAATACTACATAATTTTCTTTATAGGTGGCATCTAAAATAATCAAAAGTATAAACATAGACAATAGACTGATGACTACAAGGGAATGAGGGAGGAAGAGGAAGAGTTATTGTTCCATTGACATGAAGTATTGTGAGAAAAGACAAGTTGGGGAGATCTCCTGTACAACATAGTGCCTATAATTAGCTGTGATGTAATATGTGCTTTAAAAATTGGTCTAAAAAGTAGACCACATGTTGTGTTCTTAACACCAAAAAGTGGAGGAAGAGACACAGGAAACATTTGGAAGTGATTGATAAATTTGTTACTTGAGTTGAAATAATGGTAACACATACATATACATGTAAGTCAAAAGTCAGCAGATTATATATTAACTATGTACAGCTTTTTGTATACCAGTTATAGCTCAATAAAGCCAAGATGGGAAATTAGCCAGCTGCAGGTTCATGGGTGGTGGTAGAAGACATGATGCTCCAGAATCCGAGATGAAACACATTTTTATTTTTACTCAAGTACTAGCAGTAACCACAGTACTGTCATTTTTGAACTAGTTTTAGAGCCCCAACTTCCATAGACCACTGCAAAGAGGAACAGGCAACATCTGTGGAGTGTGTTACAGAAAAGGAACTGTGAAGCTAATAAAGCCAAATCTTTTATCATGGCCGGTAAGCCTGTTTTCCCCAGACACAGACATTGTATTTATCACACTGAACAGAAATAAATCTTCACTTTGCTCTGGAAAGAGATATTGTCCTTATCTTCCAAGCCTGTTTGAAATGGATGTAACAAACATTCTTAAAAAGATCGTTTGAGATAAAGTTGCAGTTCTTTTGCTCATAAAACATGGAAAATGTGTGAAACCCATGGAAAACTGTTATATGATTGAAGTTATATCATTTAAACATCTCCTGACTCTGAAATAATGTATATTGAACAAACCTCTTTAAGGTTTAGCAAAGCTTTATTTGTGTGTATTAAGCAGTAGATAAATAAAATTTGCATATCACAGCTAGTTTTTGTAAATATTTCATTTAAGTGTCCACACAAATAGATATTGAAAATATGCCTAGGCATGGTAGCAAACACCTGAAATCCCAGTACTTGGAAGGCTGAGACAGGAGGATTAAAGGTCTGAGACCAGCCTCAGCAACTTAGTGAGGCATTCAGTAACTTATTGAGACCCTGTTTCAAAACAAAAATAAAATAAAAAAGGGCTGGGGGTGTATATCAGTGGTAGGATGTCCCTGGGTTCAATCATCAGTACTACACACACACACACACACACACACACACAGCATCTGTGTCAACCTTAAAGAGGGATAGTAAAACACCATGTTCCCAGATGCTCCTTTTTATTCCCCAAAACCTATCCGAACTAGGGGAAGAATGAAAGTCTGGGCTTGAATGTCCAGATACATATTATCTTGAAGGATACTGGCTTTCTCTCTATAGGCTAGCAATCAGGGCAACCTAGTGTTTTCTGTAGCAAGCTGCTTCCTTGCGCACATACCAGGATAGACACTCCTTGGGATACTGGTCATACAAGGAACAAAGCAAAGTATGCAAATTAATAATGTCACTGTTTCTGAAGCTAATAAAATCCCTCACCCTGGAGTAACTGGGGGGGATCAGAGCACTGTGGAGAGAGAAGTGCTCCTCCAGGTAGCTGCCTGTGGACAAAGTGTCAGAGGGTCAGAGGCACTCTTTTTGGGTAAGATAGCAGCGGCATGGTATGGAGTAGAGGTATACCTGTCCAGACTATTGTCACTGATTTTCTGGTAAAACACTTGTCCAGGCCATTACCACTGCTTCCACCCCCACCCATCAAGAATTTCTCAATAAACCTTATATCCCATCTCCAGGTGGCTTCCTTAGTCTCATGGCAACCTATCCATCTGCTATAACACAACTGGGCTATAAACATAACAGCATCAAAACTCCAAATTGACTAAGATATTGCTACAGTTTGTGTTCTTTGGGGTTAATTCAACTACTTGTCCATGTTGATTCTATCATTAATTAAAATGTAGACAAATTTCAATAGATATTTCATTTTTGTTTATTTTTTCTATTAGGTCTTATTGTGACTTCTTTATTATCAGAAATTTTATACATCCTCCAGTTGGATTTGTTGTTAGGAGTTAGGACATACATTCTTCTCATACTCCTTTCACAAAAATAGCTTTAGTCAAAAATATATTCGATATGGTTTCGTGTGTGTGTGTGTGTGTGTGTGTGTGTGTGTGTGTGTGAAGGAAGAAAAGCTTTGCAACATTGAAAACTGTCAGAATCCATTGTTCTCTGCTCAACTAATAAGCCAAGTTATTTTCCACACAATCCACACCACAAGAACAAAATAATGCATTTATATCCTGCTTAAGTCCATTACAAACTGTCTAGTGTCACATATTATGGAGCTAGTCAAGAGAGGAATTCAAAGGTTCTTGTTAGAAAAAATAAATGATTTTCCAATTACTAATTAAGTATTTTCTCTTCCAAATAACCAGGATTTCATTTTATCTTTCTATACTCCTAACAAAAGAGTTGAAACATAAGTACTCAATGGAATGTTGTTGAATAAAACAAAATTTAAAAGATGTTCTGTCAGTATTTATATGACCACGCTGTTATAACTTTAAATGACTTAAGATATTTAATTGAAAAATTTTGTCTAGGCTAATAGTGTCACTTTTAGGTATATTTCACACAAATCTTTTAAATAATACAGAGTAATATTGTGTAGAAGCTTCACTAATCCAAAGATAAGAAATTCAGTCTTTGCCTTTCAAAAATTGACATTATACCAGGAAGCTGGAAATAATATAGCAAGTATGTCCCCACTTTAATAGAAGACCGAAAAAGAGAACTAGAGTAAGATAAATTTTATGCAAAATATCAATTTCATGCTAATTATAGCAAGATAAATTAGTAAATGTCTGATTTATACACTATTAAGGATTAATAATTGAATTTTTGTTTCACTGTGTCTGGTTGAATAAAAAAATGTACTTATATATCATCCTAAAATCTCACTGAAATAACAGAAAAAAACTAAGAATGTATAGCAAGAAACTCATTGCATCAAAGAGTCAGAATATAATTTTGAGTATTGTTCATCTTCAAGGAAATACTACTTGGAAAATTCTAAGTACTTCTTTTCTACCAGCCCAAGCAAAAACATCACTTTAAATTAGAAAAAAAAAACATTATAAGAAATGTTACAGTGTCTGACAAAATTGGAAATTTCCATTCTCTTCAGCTCAGACCTGAGAGTATTTTTATAATGAGTTTGGGATTTCTGGGAATCAAAAGAGAGAAGAAAATTTAAAAAAAATGTACACTATGTCTTTACTTCCTACCCACAACAATGCCACACAGCAGTCATCCACCTTTATTTTAAAACTGAGTTTTCAACCAGAGTTACCTAGTACCCTCAACTTACCTGGCTTATTGGATTATATGGGCAACAGAGCAGTCTGCCAACAATCCTGAGCCAGGAGCTGTATTCAAGACCAGTGACTGCTTTAAAACTAGAATTTATTTACAAACATTTGTGTTCCCTCCATGGGAAAATATTTATGACAATTCAGTTATAACACATCTATATCATTTTAGGCAGGTTCAGTGGTCTTGCCTAATTTAGAGCAGTGAGGGGGTAAAGTCCAGCTCAGTTCTCTGAAAAAATATTATACTGAGGGGTGAAGACCACTTCATTTCCTTGAAAGAAATTAAGCAGGAAACAGTCATAATTTCATAAAGTAATACTTCTCAAATAAATTTTGCAAACATTACACATTTTGACTCCTATTATATGTATAATAATTCCATCTATGGAAAAATACTAGCCTGGTGTGGTGGTACATGCTCTTAATCCCAATATGGAGGAGGCTGAGATAGGAGGATCTGAGGTTCAAGGCCAGTCTCAGTAACTTAGCAAGATACTGTTTCAATATATTCCCCAAAACAATAAAGCATTTAGGAATAAATCTAACTGAGGAGGTAAAAGACCTCTACAATACTCACTAAATTACCAAGGTTATTCTTCACAGACATAGAAAAATCAGCCTCTAAATTCATTCAGAACAACAAAAAAAAGAAAAAAAAAAAAAAACCAGAATAGCCAAAGTAGTTCTCAGCAACAGGAACCATGCAGGAAGCCTCACAATACCTGACTTCAAACTGAACTACAGAGCCATAATAATAAAAACAGAATGGTATTGGCACAAAAGCAGACACAGACCAATGGAGCAGAATAAAAGACTCAGAAACAACTCTGCACACTTACAGCCAATTGATTTTTGATAAAGGGGCCCAAAATATACACTAGAAAAAAGATAGTCTCTTCAACAAATAGTGTTGGCAAAACTGGTTATCCATATACAGCAACATGGAAATAAACACCACTTTCTCACACTGCACAGAGTCAACTCAAGCTGGATCAAAGACCTAGAAATTAGGCTAGAGACCTTGCAGCTACTTGAAGAGACCATAGAACCAACACTCCAACACATGGGCAAGGGTGAAAACTTCCTCACCGAGACCCTAAAGGCACAAGAAATTAAAATGAGGATCAGTAAGTGGGATTGAATTAAACTGAAGAGCTTCTGTTCAGCAAAGGATACTATCAAGAACCTCAATGGAAAGCCAAAAGAATGGGAGAAGAGTTTTGCCAGGTATTCCTCTGATAGAGGACTAATATCTAGAATATACAAAGAACTCAAGAAAGTCAACACCAAAAAAACAAATAAGCCAATTAAAAATGGGCAAGTGAACTAAATAGACACTTCACAAAAGAAGAAATACAAATGACAAATAAATTTATGAAAAAAATGTTCAACATCATTAGCAATCGGATAAATGCAAATCAAAACTACCCTGAGATTTCACCCAACCCCAATTAGAATGGTAATCATTAAAAAACACAAACAACAACAAATGCTGATGAAGATGTGGAGAAGTAGGAACTCTAATACATTGTTGGTGGGATTACAAATTAGTGCAACCTCTTTGAAAAACAGTGTGGAGGATCCTCAGACAAATGGGAATGAACTTACCATATGACACAGCTATACCACTTCTTAGTATCTACCCAAGAGAATGTAAACCAAACTACCAGAGTAATGCATGCATATCTATGTCTATAGCAGCATAATTCACAATTATCAAACTATGGAACCAACTGAGATGTTAATCAACAGATGAATGGATTACAAAACAATGGGATATGTACATAATGGAATTCTATTCAGCCATAAAAAAGAACAAAACAGTCACAAAAAGTGAAAAATTAGATATTCTCCCTAATATGCGGAAACTAGGGAGAAAACGAGACATAGGTGGGACTCCAGACAAAGGAAGAGAAACCTTAGATGAGTGAAGAACATCTCAGTGGACATGATGTACATACACAGACTTATCAAAGTCAATCACTGTGCTGAGCACAGGAAGGAGAAAAGGGGAAGAGAATAGGGTAGGAACTGGGCAGAAGGTTCAATGAGTGCTGTGTGCATGTATGCCTTTATTACCTTGAACTTCATCAAAATGTATGATTACAATGCACCAATAAAAATTTTTTTAAGTATTTACAAAAAGAGATAATTGTAGAACCCATGAAAGTGGATTAATTACTATGAGGTGGATTGTTATGAAGTGCCTGGACCCTTTCTCCATTCTTTTCTTCTGTACACTTCTGCCACCCTTCTGCCATAAAGTCCTCACCATGAGGTCCTCAAGCAGATGCTGGTGCCATGCTCTTGTATTTCCAAAACCATAAGCTCAAAGAAAACTCTTTTCTTCATAAACTACTCAGTCTCAGGCTTTCTCTTATAGTAAGAGAAAACACTAACACAGATATATACCAAACATTACATAGAAAAATTCGTTTAGTAAATTCATTTGTTTCCAAAAAGAAAGATGAATTAATGTGTCATGTTATAAAAGAACCCAGAGACCCTTCTGAAGTTCCTCTACAGTGCCACAGGTCATTATAGACATTTAAAAAACACTAGTTTACTGAAGACACAGTAAAGGATAATTAGTTCATTATTCTTTCAGCTGTCCAGTTCAGACCAAAGTGCCTCATGAAATCACAATCCCACACTCTCCTAAGTAGTCTGTTGGCCTTCAATTATATGTTACATGCCAATCATCTTCCACAGTGTTGTTATTTTATTTCTAACAATGCAGCTCTAAAAATATAATCTATTCACTTAGATTCTGTCATTAATTTCCATTACTCATATAGTGAGCTTAAATTCTTTAGCATGGGACTTTAGACATTTAAGTGACTTGGGTCTAGTTCACCTTTCCAGCTACATTCTCATTCACTCCCACCAAGCCCATTAAGCTAAACTCATTATCTATCCTGAGGAAAAATCATGTATTTCTAAGTTTCCACCCTTTTTCAAAACTATTCTTTATTAAAAAAATGAGAGGTTTGGGCTAAAGACAATGTATCCAGTAATGTGACTTTGTGCTACAAAATAATACTAGAAAGTAAGCACAAGTGAATAAAATGCTTGGGTGTCTCTAGAGCTAAGGGGAGATACTAAGGTGAGAGAACATGGTATGGCGTCTAGCAGTCTTAGTTACACACAGAGACGGATGAAATCTAGAAATGGCTGAATGACCAGGACAACTGTAAGGCAAGGAAGCAACAGATGGCTTAAGAAAAGGGAGAGAGCGGGTTCCGTAGCAGAAATAGAATTTTAAAAGTTTAGGATCAAAGACACTGAGACCTCTGAGGTTGAGCCATTCTAAGTGATACATTTCAAATGGTGAATGGAAATTGCTGAAAATAAATAGGTTTCTGAGATTTTCTAATGGGGGAAGGTCAAACAGATAGCGTCTAGGCTTTTGAAAAGACCATGAAGATCAAATCAGCCAATTGAAGTCAGAAGCAAAGGAAAACTTTGTTTTAATGCCAAATCTTTCCTGACCAAGGAGTAGACTCCTAGAGAAAGTGAAAAGAATGACATTGAAAAGATGAAAAAGAAAAATGGCATTTTTTTTTTCTTGCGGCACTGGGGATTGAACCCAGGGGCATTCTGCCACCGAGCTAAGCTACACCGCCAGTCCTATTTTTTTTTTTTTTTTTTTTTTTTTGCGGTACTAGGGATTGAACTCAGGGGCGTTCTACCTCCGAGCTATACCCCCAGCCCTATTTTTTATTCTTTATTTTGAAACCGAGTCTCTCTCAGTTGCGGAGTGCCTCACTAGGTAGCTGAGGCTGGCCTCGAACCCGGATCCTCCGGTCTCAGCCTCCCGAATGCTGGGATTACAAGCGTGCGCCACCACGCCCGGCTCGCCAGTCCTATTTTTTTATTCTTTATTTTGAAACAGGGTCTCATTAAGTTGCAGAGGGCCTCACTAAGTAGCTGAGTCTGGCCGCAAACCCAGGAACCTGGACCCTCCATTCTCAGCCTCCCAAGTACTGGGATTACAAGTGTGTGCCACCACACCAGTCTAAAAAATGACATCTTTGATGACTTCTCAGCTCATTGAATAACCTAAAGCCAAACTGAAATACATCTAATTTAAATCTTTTAAATAAAACATAGCTTAAGATAATTGCCACTAGCAATTCCCCTCAAAAAATGCCCATGAAGTTATTTGTATTTTATAGTTTATTAAATACTGAGAGATACACCAGTAAGCATATAATCATTGGGAAGAATCAGACATGTGCCAAATACACAAAGTCATGAGCATTTAAATTTAGTATTAACCATGTAAAATGCCCCTGAGTGAAAAGATTGCTTGTAATCTAAGATAACTAAGCATTTATTTTTGACAAAATTTAAAGTATAGCAATAAAAATGTCTTGGTATATTTCAAAATAGACAGGAAAGATAACCCAGCCCCTGCTGTTTGATCAAATTTTTCTCCAAAACCTTTATTAATAGAGGAAGCACTGCTGACACTCAGCACTACTTCATGCTATGGCTGTGCTCACCCACAGAGACAGGAGTAGATTTTTATTAGAGATATATTAGATAAACTGAAAATAGTCTAGGCTGTCTGTCAAAGAAAAGTGTCATAAATCATCACATTACCAGAAAGAAAAATGTTATTTCTGTAGATACCTTAAAAATGGCTGTAACTTTAAAATCAGTATTTAAATCTGCATGTGATAATGAGATTTTACTCCTGCATTGCTAATCTCTATCTTAAAAACTGACTATAAAGCTAGATAATGAGTGTAGTAACTAGGTAAGAAATCTAAATACAGCTATCTATTTTCAAATTCAGGAACAGTATTTAAGTAATTGGCTAATGTTTTATAAGTGATTTCCTGTTAATTGTAGACATTGTTGAAGGGTTAAATGAGAAATATGTGCACGTATGCACTTTTCAGCTTGTACCTAACAAAGATGTATGATTATAGTGTATGATTAAAAAAATAAAATAAAATATAAAAAAAAAATAAAAAGCATTTCTTGAGGAAAAAAAGGTGTTAATGAAAGCTGGAAAATCAACAACATTCTCTTCAGGTTGAACATTCTCAAAAGCTGAAAGAAAATGAAAAACATTTGCATTATTGAATGGCTCTCTGATAATGTAAGAAATGGTATAATAAACCAATATAATTAATTTGATGAGTTAAGGATGGGGAGATTGACTAATGGGTAGAAAGTAGTGCAAATAAGTTCTAGTGTTCTATTGTACAGTAATATAATATAATATTATAATATAATCATATATTGTAGATTTTAAAATAGTAGAAGATAGGATTTGGAATGTTCTCACCACAAAGAAAGGACAAATTTTGAGGTGATGGATATACTAATTATTTGACTTGATCACTGCACATTGTATACCTGTTATTGAAATATACTGTACTCCACAAATACATGCAATCTTACATGATAACTAAAAATAAAAATGGGCAAAATGAACTTGTCACTATGAATCTCACAATGTATAATTACAATGCACTGACAAAAGTTAATAAAAAGGAACATAATAGCTGGGCGTGGTGGCGCACGCTTGTAATCCCAGCATTCGGGAGGCTGAAACCGGAGGATCCGGGTTCGCGGCCAGCCTCAGCTACCTAGTGAGGCACTCCGCAACTTAGTGAGACTGGGTTTCAAAATAAAGAATAAAAAATAGGGCTGGGGGTATAGCTCGGAGGTAGAATGCCCCTGAGTTCAATCCCCAGTACCGCAAAAAAAAAAAGGAACATAAACACCAACAGTTAAAATTCAAAATTGCCTATATTCCATTAAAAGTAAAGTGAGATAGTTTTATCTTAATGGTGTTTATTATTTGAAAAGAGTAAAAATGACCCATAACTACATGAAAGGACTTAGCACACAGACAACACTGTATAAACAGAAATAAAAGTATTCATATTAAAATAAATAAGTAATACAAATTTTAAAAACTAATTTTTCTGGAATATGTTGACAATCTAGATGATTGCCTAATATTAGAAATTGTGCTGTTCCTGTTTACCATTATATAGTTATCAATAAGCTAAAAAAAAATCTAGTGTTGATTACATCATCTATCCATCGATAATATGGTTATTTGGGTTGTTAGGAAATTAGAAGAATATAGCTGGGTGTGGTGGTGTCCACCAGTTATCCTAGTACTGGGGAAGCTGAGACAAGAGGATCTCAGGTTTCAGGCTAGCTTTCGCAACTTAGGGAGACATTCAACAACTGTTCAATTGTAGTTGTTTTAAAGTAAAAAATTAATGTCAGTTTCAAAATAAAATAATTTAACAGAGGGCTGTGGGTGTAACTCAGAGATAGAATGTCTCTAGGTTCAATTCCTAGTACCAAATGAAGAATGAGGAGGAGGAGGAGGAGGAAGGGGGAAGGAAGGGAGGCAGTGTGGGAAGAGAGTGAGAAGAATATTTTTAGTTATGCAAATAAAGAAGTATTGACTTGGTAGGTGTTTTGTTTTTGTGGTACTAGGGATTAAAATCAGGGTCATTCTACCTCCAAGCTACATTCATAGTTATTTTCATTTTTATTTTGAAATGGGGTCTTGCTAGGTTGATGAGAGTCTCACTACTTGCTGAGGTGACCCTCAAATCTGTGACACTCCTGTCTCATTCTCCCAAGGACTGGGATTACAAGCGTTTACCATCATGCCTGGCTGACTTGGTGTTCTTATTTCTCTTCACCCATGAACTTTCTATTTGTACCTTAAGAGATGATGTGGCTATCTATAAATGATTAAGGTTTCCTAAGTGCATTTAGGCATTAGAAGCTTTATTTAATTGATGATTCATAATAACCCAAAAAGAGCCAGTGTGGTGGCACACACCTTTATCTCAGTACTTGGAAGGCTGAGACAGAAGAATTGCAAGTCTGAAACCTGTACACAGTAATTTAATGAGACCCTGTTTCAAAGTAAAAAATAAAATAGGGCTGGAGTTGTAGTGTATCTCAGAGGTAGACTGCCTCTGGGTTCAATTCTTAGTATCACTAATAATAACCATAGGAGGTACATGTGAGAAATGAGGCACGAGTTCTGGTGTTAAAGGTGCCATGATGGAAAGTAGTGGCTCCACCACTCACAGCTGTGAAATTTCGAGCAAGTGTCTTAACCTGTCTGCACCCTGGCTACTTCCTTTATAATGGCTACCTACTAGGGTTGCTGCAAACAGCCAGTGAGATAAAAGTTTAACACAATGTTTGACCTCCAAAAAATGCTCAATAAATTGCATTACCACTATTATGTAAGACCTAAAGTAATCTCTTCTTGGCCTTTTGGCAATGACCAAGTATAGTATTCTATCTGATTAGTTTAACTTAAAACCAATATATATGATAGGACAAGCAGAAAAGGAGATAAAGTGCAATGAATCAAGGCCAAAAGTCAGCAAGAGAAGTAGCATGCACTACAGGAATTTTGTACTAACGGGGCAACCATGAGCAAGGCCCTTCTCTAGAGATGCCTTCCTTGAGATGCTGCTGCTTGTTTGGGACTCAAAGGCAGAAGAAAACTGAGAGAAGAGGCAAACAGTAGTGGGTATAGCAGTCAAGACGGCAGCTAAGGTCCTGAGACACATGCGTATGATGTGTTTGGCAGTCACCTCAGTGTGGCCAGAAGGAGGCTCTTGGAATCTGCAATTGAAATATAATGTAGCAAAAAGGAAGGGGAAGACTAAAAATGTCAATACAAGGAGTTTATATATATTTAGCCAATGAAAATGAAGGAAAGTTTCCTAAACCCAGACATTTTATAGAGCGTAATTATGCACCTTGCTAAATTAATTAATACACATTGTCAAAATTTAACTTCATGAGACTTCTCCAATTGGATCTCTATTAAAAGTTCAAAATTGTAAGATAATGCTTACCCTTTCTGATTCTTAAAATAGCAATTAATGTAGTTCACAAAACATAGCACATAGTAGGGACTCAGCACTTGGTTTGTAAATTTTAAAAGAATTTTGGTTATCAATGACAATCGAAATAAGGATGATATATAAAATTTCACCTCATATTTGTAGGTATGTTACCGAAAAGTTTCACCTTTCCCTACTCCAGCAACAAAGAAGGAGGAAAAAACTGATTAGATTTCATCTCTTTTTTCTTCTTCTATTGGTATTTCCGATGAGCAGAGAGACAGCAAAAATGGAACTGATGTTGCAAAGGTGAAATCAGTTAAGTGACCAAAAAAAGCAAGTCACAAAAATGAATTATCACTCTCTAAGTAATATAAGTTGATCATGCAGTATTATGGATAACTACCCTTTTAGAAGCACTTTAACAATGAAAATAATTTGCAAGTAGCTACCACTTGCTTAGTCCTAAAGGGCTCACATCCTAATTGCCCCTAAATGCACTTGTTACTGCAAGAACAAATGTATGTACAATATGGGTGAGGGAGCTGGAGGCTTCCCTTATTCTCAAGGATACTCCTGGGGCAAAACAGTTCATCCAATGTTATATATTATTGGGAGGCAATAAGAAGAAAGTGAATGCTTGCATAGGTACAGATGCCAGGCTGACTGTCTCAAGGCCTGACTCCACCACCAACTAACTTTGACTTTAATGTTCCTTGACCACTCTGTGCCTGAATTTCTTACCTATAAAAGATAGATAATAGTAGCACCTTCCTATTAAGTATATATGAGTTCACACATAAAACTTTTGGAAGAGTACCAAGAAAATGGTAAAAGTCAACAAAAGTTAGGTTATACTTAGCTACATGAACAAACAATAAAGGATTGCAAATGCAGGAAGCAATTACTTCTATATATCGCAAGATGGGGTAGTCAAGGAAAGGTTTCAAAGCAGAGGCAATAGGCCTAAAGGTTTGTTATGAAGGAAAATGAGGGAAGGCAATGCAGACAGGGTAACGAGAACAAACAAGGTCAAGGGACAAACAAGACCAAGAAAGACAAATAGACCTGTCTTCCAGAAATGATGGGAAGTAAACCCAGTACCATGAAAGTTAGCACAAAAGGACCTCAAAATCCATTAAATTTCAGACGATTGGAGATTGAAGGTTTTGAAAGAGACTTGACTAGATCTAAGGTTCAGAAAGAATTTGTGCAGCACTGTAAAGGCCATTTGACTTAAAGCCAAGCCATATTCATCTAAAGATTGATTCATCTAAAATGTCAGATTCATCTAAAGCAACTACCACTGCAAGTTATTAAAATCTTGAGAGGTACCAGGCACTGTGCTAAGAAGTTCATATATGTCATTTCTAATCTCTAAAGCCATCTTGTAAAATAATTATTTTCCATGTTTACATTAAATAAACTAAAGATCAACAAGTCACAATAGACTACACAAGCAAGTATAGTTAGCAAGTTATAGCCATCCAGGTCTGTGGGTAACAAAGTCCTCCTTTCTGCAATCATCTCTCTCTGTACTCAGTTTTTTGTACAACATTAACAAAGATAGTCAGTCAACCATGAAGAAGATCCAAACAAGGGTGTCAGCAATGTAGATAAAAAGGGATGTTTGCTTCCAAGCACACTTAGGGTCTGGGATTTAGAGACATTTCATCATGGGCTATGTGAAAAATGAATATGTTTAGAACAATTCCAATGTCCTAGCATGAATAATGAGCTGAGGACAGAAAAGTAACTGATGAGAAAGATAATGGAGTTGGTTTGAAGATTCTGCTTGCAGTACCAGTGGGACGTTCATTTGGGAGGATCCAGCTGACAGGTAGGAATGGAGTTTGGAGCTTGACAGAGTTGTTAGCCTGCAGAGAGATTTACGCAATGTCAAGCATTAGGTGATAGTTGAGAATAAAGAAAAGTTTGCACACGGAAAACATGTAAAACTGGGAGATAGAGAAAGAAGCATTTTTTTTTCTGAAAGATACTAAAATAAATTTTCAGTCCTTGAAAAACTAGCAATTTAAGTCCTTGTCACAGTTACTCAAGTATACCAACCTACTGAACTGTCATACCATCTATTAATGACAGACATTTTTCAGTGCTTGACTACTTCAAGCAGTCAAATGCACCAAAAACATGCAAAGCATTGTCTTCCAAATTTATGGAGCCCTTTCTTATAGAATTAATTGACCATCCAAATCTCCCTACAAAAGAAAGGCAAAAAATGCAATATTATCCATAGATAAAAAATTGTTGTGTGAAACAAGAGCTCTGCAAAATTACTGGTGAAGCTGGAACAGATTTGGCTTTCCTGATTCATACTCCAGAACATTATTCAGTGGAATGACTGCATCTGTTGACACAAAGCACATCTGTCCCATCTTGGGACTGAAATGAAACCAAATCATTTACACTGTTGTCTTAATAGCTCTAAAATTATAATTGCTATTTAATCACTACTAAATTGGACTTGGACTTGATTTCTTGGCAAAAGTTTTTATTTCATTAATAATACACTGTGTTTTCTTCCATCTTCTGCCAAACATTTCATTCTACAATGACAATATGCAAAATATCATTTTTATAAAATTATGACTGCAGTGTAAGGCAAATAAGATTATAGATTATCTCTCATTTAAGATAAATAATGCTATTATTTAGCATCATGAAAATGTAATACTAACAAATATAATCCTGGTGAAAATCTTTTTCTAAGCACAAATTCCTTTTTGAATGGCAAATCAACTTCATTGATACATAATATAAAAATTATGAAACTAAAATACATCTCACATTTGTGCTTAAATATATCATATTTCTGTTTTACAAACACATTACTTTGCTACAAGCTTCTTTGGAAATCATATTGTTAAAACCATTCAGAAGAAAATATTTCAAAATTCTAACAAAGAAAAATAGAAATAGTGTTTTGTCTATCATTTTTATATCCATTTAGGAATAATAACTAAGTGATATATGTATATTAGCAAGTAATTTGTTTAAAAATTAAGAGTTACCTTTGCTAGGCAGAAGATTTTAAATTAAAATGCCATTTTAAAAGGTTCTGTGCAGCAAAGGAAACTATCAAGATCTACCATGCTCTTGGATAGGCAGAATAAATATAAAAATGGCCATCCTCCCAAAACTGATCTACAAATTCAATGCAATACCCATGAAATTGCCAAGGACACTCCTCACAGACATAGAAAAATCAGTCCTTAAATTCATCTGGAAAAACAAAAAGCCCAGGATAGCCAAAGTAGTTCTTGGCAATAAAAATCATGCAGGAGGCATCACAATACCTGACTTCAAACTCTACTACCAAGCCACAGTAATAAAAACAGCATGGTATTGGCACAAAAACAGACACATAGACCAATGGAGCAGAATAGAAGACTCAGAAACAGACCCGCAGATCTACAGTCAACTGATTTTTGACAAAGGAGCCAAAAGTATACACTGGAAAAAAGATAGCCTCTTTAACAAATGATGTTGGCAAAACTGGTTAACCATATGCAGGAAAATGGAAATAAACCCCACTTTCTCACCCTGCACAAGAATCAACTCAAGGTGGATCAAGGACCTGGAAGTCAGACCAGAGACCTTGCAGCTACTTGAAGAGGGCATAGGACCAACACTTGAACACATAGGCACAGGTAAAAACTTTCTCAATAAGACCCCAAAGCCACAAGCAACTCAAAGGAAGATCAATATATGGGATTGCATTAAACTGAAGAGCTTCTGCTCAGCAAAGGAAACTATCAAGAACCTCGACAGAGAGCCTACAGAGTGGGAGAAAATATTTGCCAGTTACACTTCAGATAGAGGTCTAATATCTAGGATATGCAAAGAACTCAAGAAAATCACAACTAAGAAAGCAAATAACCCAATCAAAAAATGGGCAAAGGACCTAAATAGACACTTCACAAAAGAAGAAATACAAATGGCCAATAAATGTATGAGGAAATGTTCCACATCATTGACAATCAGGGAGATGCAAATCAAAACTACCCTGAGATTCCACCTAACTCCAGTCAGAATGGCAATCATAAAAAACACGAACAACAACACCTGCTGGTGAGGATGTGGAGAAGTGGGAACCCTAATACATTGTTGGTGGGAGTGCAAACTTGTGCAACCACTGTGGAAAACAGTCTGGAGGATCTTCAGACGAATGGGAGTGAACCTACCATATGACCCAGCAATTCCACTACTGGGTATATACCCAAAAGAATGGAAACCAAACTATCAGACCGATGCATGTGTATATGTTTATAGCGGCTCAATTCACAATAGCCAAACTATGGAACCAGCCAAGATGTCCATCCGCAGATGAATGGATTACAAAACTATGGGATGTGTACACAATGGAATTTTACTCAGCCATAAAGAAGAACAAAATCATGTTCTTTGCAGGGAAATGGATGCAACTGGAAAACATTATGTTAAGTGAGATTAGCCAGTCACAAAGAGTTAAAAAACATATGTTCTCCCTAATATGCAGATGTTAGGGAGTAGATGAGACCTAAGAGGGTCCCCAGAGAAAAAGTAGAGACCCTCGATAAACAAAGAAGTAGACTTAACCGAAGGGAATGGACGGGGAGTGGGGGGGAGGGGAGCATACTAAGGCACATGATGTACTTACACAATTATATCAAGATCACTCACTGAACTGAACTTGAGAGGGAGGGAGGGTTAGGGAGCGGGGTGGGAATTGGGGATAGAGTCAGATGAGAAATGTGTGCACATTTGTCTTTTTCAATTTGTACCTAACAAAAATGTATAAATACAAAGCACGAATTATCACAATAAAAAAAAATTTTAAAAAAGCTTTCAAGTATACCTAAAAAAAAAAAAAACTTAAAAATCTTAGCATAAAAAATAAAATAAAACTCAATAAAAAACTGGGCAAATGACCAGAATAGATATTTTTCAAAAGAAAAAATACAAATGGCCAATAAATATATGAAAAAATGTCAATGTGCTTATCAATCAGGGAAATGCAAATGAAAAATACACTGAGATTCAATATAACTCCAGTTAGAATGGCAGTCATCAGGAATACAAACAATAATAAATGCTAGTGAGGATGTGGGGAAATAAGAACACGTACACGCTGTAGGTGGGATTGCAAGTTAGTACAGCTGCTATGGAGATCAGTGTGGAGATTCCTCAGAAGACTGGAAATGGAACCACCATATGACTCAGCTATATCAACTCTTGGGCATCTTTCCAAAGAAATTTAAGTCAGAATATTATAGTGATACATGCATATCCATGTTTAAAGCAGTGCAATTCACAATAGACAAATTATGGAACTGGCCTAGGTGTCCATTGACAGAAGAATGGATAACAAAACTGTGGTATATTTAAGCAATGGAATTTTACTCAGTCATAAAGAAAAAAATTATGTCATCTGCAGAAAAATGGATGGAACTGGAAAATATTATGCTTTAGATCAGCCAGTCTCAGAAAGTGAAAGGTTGTATATTTTCTCCCATATGCAAAAGCAAAAAAAAAAAAAAAATTGGGAAACAAAAAATTTTTTAGATAAATGAGGGTAGACTCCAGTTAAATTGTGGAAAGGGATTTGGGAGGGAGGTGAGGGGAAGGAGATTTAATAAAGAAAAACACTTCAAATATTGCTATGCATATACACGAAATTATCAACACCAATCCCAGTAACAGGTACAGGGACAAGGGAACAGGATGGGATCCAGAGGAAAGCACACAAAATGATGGGTTCACTCATGTTTCTATCATTCTGAACCTTGTTATGATGTATAATTATAATTCACCAATAAGATTATATTAAAATAAGTAAAAATTGATATATTTTGACTCATTAAATTTGGGGGAGGTACTGGGGGATTGAACCCAAGGTCATTCTCACCCCCAGCCCTATTTTTATTTTGAAATGGGGTCTCACTAGGTTGATGGGAATCTCCTTACTTGCTGAGGCTGCCCTTGAACCTGTAATTCTCCTGTCTCAGCCTCCCAACTACTGGGATTACAGGCATGTACCACTACATATAGCTAAAAACATTAAAATTTAAAAGCTAAAGCACAACCTTGAGTGAATCACTCTAAGTTACAGGCCTCAGTTCTATCAACTATAAAATGAATTATTCCTCAAATTTTGAAGTGCTTTCATTTCAGTATTTTAATATGAAGTGGGAGTATCAAGGTGTAGTGTGAGAGAAGATCTAGACCAAATCTACAGGAGAACTGAAGGCCACGCCCTAGTGGACATACCAACAAAGTGAGAGCAATGGCCTACTGTGCACCCAAAGTTTAATGCCAACTTCACAGCCACCCCCCAGCAAGAAAATGGTCCCTCCACCTTTTCTGCTATAGGCATTCTAGAACTGAACTCCTCACTTTTCCCTAGTCTTTACTTCCAATCATTTTTACATTCAATGACAAGCGGTGTTGAAACAAGTATTGGTCAATGAAGGAGCATTTTAAATCATACCTTTATAGAAAAGGCACAGGAAAATTTTATTTTCCATAACCCGAACAACTGAAAGAAATGTTTTACAATGTAACACTATGCCCATTTTTTATTGTCATCATTTGAAGACTAGACCCATAGTCATGGCTTAAAGTTTTACTGTGCTTCTCATGAGGACACAAGAGTTCTGCTATAAGGCCTTCTTTTCAAGGTCACTGACACATGCAATTAAAGCACCTGGGAGATAATCCTGTATTTGATTTAAGAGATAGAAGTTGAACTAAAATGAGCATACTGAGAAGCACTAGATGCTAAATTATTCGCTTTGGTTCTGTAACTAGAAAACTTGAATTAGCTAGTGCCTGGGGCACTGATACATTAAAGTTTTAATATAAAAAGTTCTGCGTATGACTTCGCCCTGATGACTTCTTTTCACTCATGTGCCACAAAAGGCCATATGGTAAAGCACACTGGGGCATGGGCAATAAGTAATTAACTGCACCTCACTTAAAATCTTTATCAAACAAGCCAGGAACTTTGTTTCCCAATGACATTAACTTACTTAAAATGAATAATACATGGCAAAGAATGAGTCCCCAAAGTTCAGAAAGGGGATTTGACTCTGTTTTAGTACATTGCACAGACAAAGCAAGGGCAATTCTCATTAAAGTCTTGAGCAAAAGCCATAGACTGGTAAGGCACAGAATAATTACACAGACCTCTCAAAAGACAAAAAAACATTAATAATGTTTCCTCACACACACCTCAAGGATCAGAAGTAAAGGAAGCGATTACAGCATATAGCAATTGTCTCCAATTGTTCCTGCAAGGGAGCTGATTAATTTTTTATGATATGTTGAGATATTCTTTTCTTTCATATATTTTGAAGACACTGAACATATAATAAGTTTATGGGAAGATGAAGATAAATAGGGTAATAATTTTTATCATTTTCTAGGTTAAATTATTTTACTTTAAAAGTTAATATGAGTTATTAAAAGCGAATATGTTTATTTTGTCATTAAAATCTAGAAAATTTATTTAAATAACAAAAATATTTTAATGTATTATTAAATTAAAATGAATACCATTTTTGTCACAAATGAAACTGACTACTTGAACACTATATTGGAAATGTTAGATGTATCTTAGACAATGTTTGAGGACTTCTGCAATGAGAGTATTCTATAATGATCACTTTGGTGGTTTAATAATATTTAAGCCATTGACAATATAACACTATCATTGAGGATTTGAATAGTTATTCAATAGATAAAACACATCACATATTGAAAGTAGTCATTTATCCTAACTTCATATTCATTTTTATTTAAAACATATTAATTAGGCCTTTGAAAATTTAGATACAAAAGTAATGTAGATGATAAAATAATAAAAATGAAGTACCTCCAAGATTACATTTTCCAAAAATATTCACATATTATATCAATTTAAATGGTTTTTATAAAAATTTTTGGTAGCTTACTATATCCTTAAAAAGTAGCTTCCCTGAAACTTGTCACGACAATAAAATTTTTAATTAAGGATTTCAATGATATATTTAACACTTCAAAATATAAGTTCACTACTTTTTTATGAGGTCAAAAGTGATTAAAACAAATTTCTCATATAATCTGAAGGCAAAGATTTATTATAGTTATTCTTCATAGAAGGTATTCTAGTAAGGATATTTAATACTTGTATATAATACAAATCACTAAATTTTGTGACACCATTTTTTTTAATATTTTAAAGAGAAAGAAAGGACATAACTTAAGTAAATATATAGATCGAGTGGGTATAGATATGTGTGCATGTTTATGTTTCTGCACATTGTATGTTTCAGATCTAGTATTAAGAAGTTTTTTTCTTTGAGTGGTTAAATTAAATCACATATATATATATATATATATATATATATATATATATATATATATATATATATTCTAATAAGAAAAGAAATGAAGGATACTAGACCAAATGTAGTAAAACCACTTTGGAGAATTTTCTAAACCTCAAGTCAGAATATTGATAGTCACCAAACTATATTACCTAGTTAATCTCCTATTTGCATGTAATCCTTGACTGAAGACTTTCTCTCTCAGCTTCACATTGTCCAGTGATTCAAGGACACTCAAGGCAGGTGGTTTATGGACTACACAAATTAATAGCAAATATAGATAGAATTAATTAATTATATCCTTTTTATCCTAGAGAGCAAGGAGCACAGGACATGAGACAGAAGAGAGGAAACACAGTCACATTATAATATAAAATCAGTGCTAAATAGCATCTAGGTTAATAGCTGTTAATTCCCCATTATCAGAAAATACCTTCAGAAATTCTAATATCTACTTAAACAATTGTCATTTAGTTGACAAGGTAAGACAGAACAGTCACACTCTTCTATTAACAGGTATTTTATTGTTTGAGTGTGAAACTATTAAAGCATTGGTAAGACAATTCAAGTAACAATATGTGAACATTAACCTTGGTTAGTTATGAGTATAAGATAAAACAAATATTGAAGTGTGAGCACATCCCTTCATTTTAAACTTGTACTGTTTTACTAGAGACTTGAAAATTACAAATGATGATTGTGTTTCCTTTTGAATAGCTGGATATCCAGCTCTGATTCATTATGGCTGAGTTTAGTACATTACTTCATTTATTACAGCTTTTATTTTACAAAAAGGTATTAAACTGAAGACTTTGGTCAACCAAATCGAGTTTTGAGGCTGAACAATTTTAATTTCAAATTGGCTCAGTGAAATGCCTGAAAAGGTCTCACTCATAAAGATGTCTTTACTGGTGCTGAGATATTCATCTCTCTTTAGAAATGGCTAGACTTCAGTTAAAAGACTTTCTTTAATCCTTAGAAAAAAAATTGTAACAAGTGTATGATTATATAGCTTTGAACATTAGCAAAGACCAGTCTTCTGAATTATTAACAAGGAGGCAATCCAAAAGTTTTCAAATTTTAGTGTCTATGATTCCTCTAGAGAACTGGTTACAAGGATAGTTTTTTGGGTCTTACCTGAGAGATTCTGATTCAGTAGATGTAGGATTGGATGCAAGAATTTTCTTTTAATAAGTATCAAATTGCTGGTGGTATTTGGTGCATATTTTGAGAAGTACTTAGGTAAAAGGCAAGAGCTAAATCCTGAGTGATTCCTACAAAATCAGTCCACTTATGTATTTTTTAGATTAAAAGTTCTTGAAGGATATTAAAATCATGAGAAAGCTTTGTGGAAAGTATGATAATCTATTCAATCTTTGCTCTTATGTGGATTAGTCAGAGAATGCATACTGTCTTTCCTTTTAGCCTCACTCCTCTTATATTTACACACATATACACACACACACACAAACACACACACACACACACACACACACTCAACACATAATTATTTGTCACATTTAAAATTAAAGCAAATGAAGGTGGGTGTGGTAGTACATACCTATAATGCCAGGCTTGGTGCATGCCAGGCATGGGGATACATGACTGTAAGCTACAAAAAGAGAATCTGAGTTAGTCTGTTATTATTCCTGAAAAATATAACCAGAGATGGGATAAGAGACCAAGATTTCCAGAAATTCAAGAGACTAGCATTCTAGGCCAAGAAAAAAAACATGTACACATACAAAGTATACTCTAGAAAATCCATGCAGTCTTAAAACTACTTGATTAAATCTGGGATGGTATTCTTTGTTTTTTTTTCTATCTTTATTATATTTATGTAATATACATATTTGCTAAGTAGCTAAGTCTTTAACAATCTGAAAATACTGAATCCAAAAGCCCATTTTTGTATCTATTGGCCATTTGTATCTCTTCTTTTGTGAAGTGTCTATTCAATTCAGTTGCCCATTTCTTGACTGAGTTATTTGGTTTTTTAGTATAAATTCTTTTAAGTTCTTTGTATAGTCTAGATATTAGTCTTCTATCAGAGGGATAGATAGCAAAGATCTCCCAATTCATAGGCTTTCCCTTTAGATTCTTGATGATTTGCTTTGATGTGCAGAAACTTTTTAGTTTAATGCCATCCCACTTATTAATTCTTGTTTTAATTTCCTGTACTTTGGGGGTCTTATTGAGGAAGTTTCTACCTGTGCCTATATGTTGAAGTGTTAGACCTATGCCCTCTTTTAGTAGTTTCACCATCTTTGGTCTAACTTCCAGGTCTTTGATCCATTTCCAGTTGATTCCTGTGCAGGGTAAAAGGTCATATGTTTTCTGTAATATGCACAAGGTAGAGAATAATTGGGATACCAGAGGGACTCTAGATAATGAAAGAGAAACCTCAGTGGAGCAAGGGAGGTAAACTAAGAGAAAGGGAAGGGGAAGACTAAAGTTCATTTCAATACATATATCTTTGTTGCTCTTTCTTTAAATATTATTTTATTGATACATTGTAATCATATATTGTTGTGAGATACAAATATTTTATATCCATGTATTAATGAGTAGGAATCTCAGATCAAAATACTTGTAATAATTTCCAGTATTAGAGTGCACTTCTATGACATTTAATAAACAGGTGAGCTATTATTCTTATTGATTATATATGTTGTGTTTCATTAAAT
>PVLC010009798.1:0-24145 GCA_004027655.1 Graphiurus murinus
TCCCAGCATTCGGGAGGCTGAGACCGGAGGATCCGGGTTCGCGGCCAGCCTCAGCTACCTAATGAGGCACTCCGCAACTTAGTGAGACTCGGTTTCAAAATAAAGAATGAAAAATAGGGCTGGGGGTATAGCTCGGAGGTAGAATGCCTCTGAGTTCCATCCCCAGTACCGCAAAAAAAAAAAAAAAAAAAAAAAAAATATATATATATATATATATATAACAACCTAAAATGTTTCTGTGCTTACATGAGCAAAGTTACTATGCAGAGATACATGCAGGGACTCCAATGGTCACTGACCTCCTCCTGTGTTTCCTCTTTACCCGTCATTACTTAACCACCAACCCATGACTGATAATTTACAACTTGGTCGGTCTTAGTCCTGCTGTTTGCAATCTACAGCTATGGCCCAGTAGGCAATTGCAATTGGCTAGTACAAGCAGATTGATCCGTTTCACTGAGTGGGACTGCACATGTTTCATGGCAAAGATTAGAGAGTGATTCAGCATTCATGAGAAAATGTAGCAACAAAAGGTTAGTAGAACAGTCCTAGGAGTGGAGCCATATTGGGAGCAATTGCAGAAGGAAATGGTCTGGATTTATTATCTACATTAAAGATATTGTGGGTCCCATGGATACCAGGAGTGTCATGGAGACCCAGCTAATAGGTTTTTTATTGGATTATTGTCAGGCTGCTGCACCTGCTTTGAGAAGGAACGCTTGCCTCGTTTCCTGGCAGAGGCTACAAGCTGCGAAGCTGAGGATAATCACTGGGGTTGGAAATGGAACTGATTGTTTTTTAGAACTCTTCCAAGAATTGCAGGGCTGATTCCCTAACTGTGGAAGAAAATGAGAAACTTAAAAATCCAGAAAATAGAAAACTAAGTCTAGATGTTCACATTTTGCTTTGAATTCACATATTCATGTAAAAGAATATTGTCTGGAGAAGAGCCCAAAGCAGTAAATGTAGTCAGCCAATCAATTAGTGAGCCCGCATGATTGCTCTCCATGCCTGGTCCTCTAGTCTACACAAATATTGACCTTTTTTTTGGGTTTTTTTTATATGTAAGAACTTGGTTACTGTGTTATGTGTTATAGTCAATGGGGCAGTGTAGATATTAGTTATTTTTGTAATTTGTAGCTGAATACGGAGAGAGGTTTTGTACAACTGAATTAGAAATCTAGAACTTATTCAGTAACTGAGCATTGGTCTAGAACAATTATAAAAGTAATTACAGCTTTTTTTGGTACTGGGGATTGAATACAGAAACATCCTATCTCTGAGTTACATCCCCAGCCCTATTATTATTATTACTATTATTATTATTATTATTATTATTATTATTATTGCGGTACTGGGGATTGAACTCAGGGGCTTTCTACCTCCAAGCTACATCCCCAGCCCTATTTTTTATTCCTTTATTTTGAAACAGGGTCTCACTAAGTTGCGGAGTGCCTCACTAGGTAGCTGAGGCTGGCCACGAACAGGGATCCTCCAGTCTCAGCCTCCCAAATGCTGGGATTACAAGCGTGCACCACCATACCTGGCTCCTCTTTTATTTTTAACTTTGAAGCAGGTGTCACTAAGTTGCTGAGAGTCTCACTAAGTTGCAGATGTTGGCCTTGAACCTGCAATCTGCCTGTCTCAGCCTCCCAAGTACTGGGATTACAGGTGTGAACCACCATGCCAGGCTTAATTCTAGCTTTTTGATCTATTTTAGGAACACTGTTAGGTAATCAACGAAATCACCTATTTAACATACCACATTCTTCTCTTTCCCCTTCATTAGTTGACAAAAGTATTATTACAATCCATTGGTTCAATGAATGAATGAATGAATGAATGAATGAATGAATGAGCAAGTAGGTGTGAATTCATAGTGCAGTGGAGATGGGCAGCTCTGGATCATTACAATGTCACATATACCTACACAGTCATGACAAACAAGGATGGGTTGATTTTTAGAATCATTTAATGCCTAGCCATAAATGAATAATTTGTACGTGGAAAGGGCTAACTTTGAATAAAAAGCACTGACAGTCATAATCATGAGTATAATTGGTCTCCATGTAGCAGTACGTAGTGTCTCAGACTTTTTCCCCCTCTGGGTTCTCTTTGCTCCTGGAGAAGAAAACTTCAAGGGAGCTGTGATTGAGAGGATTGCCATTTGGTGGAATGCGCTGTTGTTCTGGCAGGTGATTCGACCTAACCATACTGTTTAGTGATTCCCTCAGACATTTAGAACATTAGACCTTTCAACCTTAAAAGTATATCAGAGTTCCTTTGCTAGGGTAGAGATTAGGAAACTACTTCTAGGGGGACTCATAGGAGTGGCAAATCCAAGTCTGATATCAGTGCTTGTGACTTAGTCTTTTTCTATTTTGCCATTTGCTGCTTTGCTGCTTTTCTACTAATATAAGTATCCTCATGAAAATCTGTAGCATATTCCCAAAGTCAGCCACATTGTCCCCCCACCCTGGGTGGCATGGAAAGGATCCAGGCAGGTGATAGTAAGTCTTGGGTATAACTGGGGAAGTGCTGAATAAAAATAAGGGGGCAGTTGAAGTTCCTATTGCAGCACTGAGTGATTATTTTGTTTGGAAAAGTGAGTGGTAAACTCATAAGTTGGGGAAAGTATAAGTAGGGTAACCAAATATTTTGGCTTACTGGGGATGTTCTTGGTTTTAGACCACTGGTATCATGCTCTGGGACTCCTCTCCAGGGCAAAACAGGATGCTGGTCCCCCTAAGAATGGGTTTCTGTGATGTCGCCATTATATTTATTCTGAACTGCTTGCTATCCCTAATGAAAAAGCATCTATTTTGCTTTTGTGCCATCATGTATATTGCCCCCTCCACTTCAAATGCTCTTTGTTTTGTTGCACAGTGAGCTTCTCCTCATTTGTACAGGCTCAGCCCGAGCATTACTTCCTCATCAAGAACAATCTGTTCTTTGGACATTTTTAGATAGCCCACATCTGTTTTCTTTCTTTTTTTTTTTTTTTCAGAGTAATACTATGATCCCATCACCAGGAAGACACTATATTGCATGGTGCTATTGTTGTTCATATCTCTTTCCCCTGATTGGCTATATGAGCCTTGAACTTGAGAGCTTCATCTGCCCCTTCTTTGTTCTTGTTTCCCCAGCACCTTGCTTAGTGTTGGGTATATAGTAAGTGCTCAATAAAAGTTAGTGATAGCCTGTGTGGGGGCGCATGCTTAGAATCTCAGTACTTGTGAGGCTCAGACAAGAGGATTTCAGGTTGGTGGCCAATCTCACCAACTTAGTGAGACCTGTTTCAAAATAAAAAATAAATATAGGGGTGGGAGTGTAGCTCAGAGGTAGAATGACCTTGGGTTCAATTCCAGTAACCACCCCCCCCACACACACATACACAGAGGTTAGATAAAGCATATGAATTTGGTTTCTGTTACTTCCATGTGTCCCTTTTAATTGCCACCCACCCTTTCCCAGCAGTCTCTGCTCTTCTGAGTACATCTGATTCCCTTCTTTGGAGATTCTCATTTTATTAGACTGTTATTAGAAAACTTTTAAAAATCAAAGGAACAATTATTTTATTTGAAAGAATAGACATTTTATCAGGGTTTTTTTGGAGCAAGATACCTGCTCCTCCTATTACTCCATGATAAGCAATTGTCTACTAAGACTACTTTTTTTTTTTTTCCCAGTACTGGGGATTGAACCCAGGAGCATTCTACCTCCAAGTTACATTTCCAGCCCTATTTTTATTCTTTATGTTGAAGCAGGGCCTCATTAAGTAGCTAATTCTGGCCTTGAACCTGCGATCCTACTGTCTCAGTCTCCCAAGTACTGAGATTACAAATGTGTGCTACCATGCCCTGCTACTGAGACTTCTTCTAAGGTGAGTAGAAGGGATATATTTATATGTATTAATCAATCATGACAAGCAGCTACTTTTAGCTGCTCCAGACAAACATACAGGCTTTCTGGATGGTCTGAACCGATCCTGTCTGCCTGTTTATTTGGAAATGCTCCTATAAGTATGGTGAGAAGCTCAGAAAGCCAGCATTGAAATGTGAGTCACTGGACTAGCTCTGACTCAGAACTTAGGATCACAGGCTCCTCGACTCTCAGGCCAACTTTGGAGTGGTGCCTTGAGGGCTGTTTCCAATTTGTTATTTGTTAAACCTGTTTTTCCTTCTGACTTGATTAATGAGAAGTGAATGCAGTTACTTCAGTGTATCTCTGCAGCCACACACTGTACAATGTTGGAAACACCACAGAGCTGGGGTCCAACGGCTCACATTCCACTACCCAGTCTGCCACAGAAGAGCTCAATGCATGGGTGAAGGACAAGAGGCTTTATTTCCCTAGGTCTACATCTCTTTGCTTATAAGTTGAAGCAGTTGGAGCTATTTTTCTTCCCTCCCTCCCTCCTTTCCCCTTCTCCATCCCTTTCTCTCTCTCTCTCCTTTTCTTTTCTTTCATATTATGGTAAAGGCAGTTAACAAGAGATCTGCTTTCCTGAAAAAATGGTAGGTGCACAACATAGTCTTGGTCACTCTAGGAACGGTGTTGTACTGTAGACCTCTAGAACTTATTCATCGTGTGTAATTGAAACTCTGTACCTGTAGACCAGCAGTTTCCATTTCCTCCTACCCCGAGTTGTTGGCAAGCCCCACTCTACACTGTTTATGTGAGTTTGATTATTTCAGAAGCCTATAAGTGGAACCATGGCATGCTTGTCCTGTGACTGGCTGGTGTCACTAAGCATATGCCCTCCAGGTCCTCTCCATGATGTTACATGTGGCAGGCTGCAAAACCTCTCTAATTTTATCACTCACTATATCTCTGGGTCACAAATACTTTTAAAAGATGAATTTCATGAACATGAAGCTCTAGTACTCCGTGAGGTCAACTCACACACTTGAGCATGTTACTCTATCAAATTGAAAAACTCTAAGAGGAAGGAAAGAGGCTGAGCCTGATTATGGCTCAGCAAAGCTCTCAGCCTCATGTTGACTACTGACCTTTGTAATCAGTGCTGCCTGAGCTGCTCCGTATATTCTCTGGAGGAGTGAGCAGGTGGATGTTAAGAGCCTCCTCACTGACTGCACTGCGTTAGCATGGTGTACGCTCTGATGAGTGTCTGCTAATAGAGCTGGGAAGACTCCAAGAAAACCCATGGGAGAGACTCATTGGGAAGAGTACTGCACTAGGAGTCAAGAGCCCCAGCATGCAGTATCCTCTGACCTGTGTAACCATGAGATGTCCTTGGGGACATAATCTGGCCTATGTGGTGTTTGGCTTCAAATGAAGAGAATAGTGTACATGCAATAAAGTTAGGAAAGTAAAGAGATATAAAATTAGCTATGAAAATGTTAGAATGCACAGGAAAACATAAAACACCAGTATAAGACTCGTGGCCAACTTCAACAACTTAGTGAGGCCACCTGCAACTTAGTGAGAACCTGTTTCAAAAATAAAAATAAAATAGGGTTGAGGATGTAGCTCAGAGGTAGAATGCCCCCTGGGTTCAAGTCCCAGCACACACACACACACACACAGAGCCAGTATAACAAAGCAAGAAAATCTTTTAACCAGAAAAAAACATCCCCAGATGAAATTTAAATAAGATGTGAGATCTGAAACACACTATAAGAAAA
Organism: Graphiurus murinus; assembly: GCA_004027655.1. Lineage (NCBI taxonomy): Eukaryota > Metazoa > Chordata > Mammalia > Rodentia > Gliridae > Graphiurus > Graphiurus murinus. The sequence continues at coordinate 5,649 of PVLC010009798.1, forward strand.
AAAAATATTCCTTGTGCTACATTCCAATCTGACTCTTCCATTCTTTATGATTCATCACTGTTTATGTGGAATGCTGAGATTGGACTTGGTCTTATAGGCCATAAAAGGATTCAGGTCCCCCAGACTAGTTTTAAGGGACTTGGAAACTATTTATATCCCCAAAAGCTGAAGTGTTCATGGGGAAGTGTTTTTCGTGCATTAAAAGTTCACTGAAGGTTTTTAAAAAATGTGTTCTTGTCCTTTTCCTTTTGTAAAGACTATTTAGTAGGAAGATTTTCAGGTGGCAAATCTCTACAGGAATTTAAATGAAGGGGAAAGAGTGTGTCTTAGGAAGCGCAACATAGATAAAGGGTTTGAAAATAAGGATAAAGATGTTTTATACCTGAGTAGATCATATAACTTGGTACTGTCTTTGTCAGTCCAAATCTCAGGGCCTCCGGAAGACAGTCCTTGTTCTGACTGTTCAGGTTACATACACCCTGCTATAGCCCCACTACCATTCAAAGCCACAGTTGATGTAGTTTACCTTCAACATGCCAAACTTAACCCATTACCTTCCCCCACAGAACTCCCTTTCCCATCTTGTTGAATAATGCTAATATCTACCCAACGTCTTATCCTAGAAGCCTGCAAGGGCTTCTAGACTCCTTCGTATCTTCTGCCCCACATCTACTATTCACCTTAAGACCTCCTTTCTATTCGCTTCTTTCTGTTCTCAGCATAATCACCAGGTGCTCTTTTGATTTGGATGTCTGTAAAAATGGGGACAGAGGTGGGGAACAAACTGGAAATGTATCTACTAGACACCATGCCATTCATATCCCATATCTCATTGAGTCCTCAGACAAGCCCATGAAGAGATTCTAGTAACCTCCACTCCATTATTGTACTGACTATTATAATGGGCTGATTCCTCAACTCAGGAGCTCAGGATTGGTGAGGTCCTTGGCTAACATAATGGAAAAGAATTCCAGCACATGCCGGTTAATTTGGGAAAGTAGGAAATACACATTCAAGGGAAAATGTGGGCCACCTCAAAATGAGGGAGGCATATTGGGGAGTGCAGAGCTCTTTTATTATAGTTTTTTTTTTTTTTTTTTTGAGGAGTGGGTTAGAGGAGACTTGTGGGGATGATCTCAGTCTGCAGTCACAAGGTGATTTAGGGTGTTCCCCATCTCTACCTTCACTGTCTCATCAGCAGGTTTTCTTTTCGACTCTTCAAGGACAACCAGCACTGTTGAGGATTGCTCTCTTGGGTGGTGCCCAAGGAGATTCCTCTTTGAGTCATCTCTGTTGTGGGATAAACTGACACCTCCCTAAGGATGTTCAGCAGTGCTCAGGGACACTTGTAAATTCCTTAGGAACTTTTGGGTCTAACAGTCCTTGTCACAGGCTTCCAAATCGAAGTTACATTTTCTTTGTTCTCCCTTATGTCTCCTTTCTACCTTTTTGTCTCTTTTCTCCTCCATCTAAATGACTGCTTTTAAAGTATTAATGATGTGCTAAACACTGTGCTCATTTTACACTCAGCTATCCTGCCTCGATACCTGTCCCCCTCTCTGCTGCTGCTACCCAGAATCTTGTGTTCAGTTGTTCGGTGGTTCTCCTTGTCTGCTTTCCCACACTCTTGGCATTCCATGGAGGGCAAGGAGTTCCTTCCTCAAGCTAGCCTGACTTCCCCATCCCCCTTTGTTATCCCTCCCCAAAGAATCTTTGCTTATTGTCCTCAGGACTTGGTCCCTGCTCTTTCTGTTCCTGCCCTTCAAAGGCCCAGAGCACCTCCCTTTTCCTCCCCTTTTCTCTAACACCCACCATACTAACTCTTGCTTTCCTCAGCCTTTGTGCTCTTGTTCATTTCCTCCCAGGGGTCTCCCTCACCCTCCCAGCCAAAACTAGTTCCTCTCATGGACATCTGTGATTTGATCCACCTGGCAGCCACCACTAGCCTTAGTGTCAGCACCTCCATGTTTTTACTTTTGAGGAATTCCCTATTCCCCAACAAATCAGTCTGAACAAAGTGTCTGCAAAGTGAGCTGGTCTCTCTGGAAAAGAAGTGGGTATAAGACTGAGGTTGAGCGAACAAGGCTCTCTGTTTGGAATCTGTCTTAAAATCCAGTGAGATATGGAATCAGGAATGATTGGAACCAGTCATTCTAATAATGATTCCTGCTTCCCAAATTCCAGGAACAGGCCTTGCTTCTAGCTTTTGGAGTTCTGTTTTGATCTCTTGAAGCCATTCAAATAACCCAACCCCTCCTTCTTTGTGTTTACTTGAGCCAGAATTTACTTTTGCTGCTTGCAAAGAGTTCTGGTGTGCTAAACACTGTGCTCCATTTTACACTCAGTCATCCTGCCTCAATACCTGTCCCTCTCTCTCTGCTGCCACCCAGAGTCCTCTCTTCAGTAGTTCTGTGATTCCTCTTGTCTTTTCCCCCATATTCCAAACCACAAACAGAGCACAGGGGTCCTCCTTGGAACAAAGCCCACATGCTTGGCCGGTTCTCCTATAGTCAGCTTCCTGTTCTGATGGGCTGAGCACCATCTCCCTCACAGTGTTATTCAATTCTACTTCTGTCTTTGGAGAGTGAACATCTCTAGGACATGGGCAGTGTTTTGTTTGTCTCTGTCACCAGTGCTTGACTAGTAACCCGCAAAAGGAAAGTGATAAAAACCTGATTGGCAATTGGATGTGATCACAAACACCTATAATACCAGTATTTTAGAGGCTGAGACAGGAGGATCACAGGTTCAAGGACAGCCTCAGCAATGTATAGAGACACTCAGCAATCTAGTACAACCCTGTTTCAAAACAAAAAATAAAAAGGACTGAGGATGTCAGTTGCCCCTGGGGTCAGTCCCTAGCAACACATACACACACACACACACACACACACACACACACACACACACACACGATTGAAGAATTAATGATTAATGGACCCATAGAAGAGTGATGATGTGACTCTGGGATAGAATAGTGATTTGACAGAGGTCAGCTGAACAGAAATACAGGAAAAATCACAACAAACCCACTCAGAGGCTGGAGAAGGAGGACTTGTCCAACACATGTGAAAGATGAGAAGGGGGTGTCTCTTTGAGTTAGTAAGACAGAGTGAGGCAAGTGTAGGCTAAATCAATTGCATTCTACTTAACAGAGTGAGAAGTCAACTCAACTCATTATTCCCAGAGAGGATATGCAATGGAAACATAAAAGGTTTACTTGAAAGATTAATGTCCAGGTGACAAAACAACAAGGGAGTGCCAAGGAAGAGTGAAGCAGTAGGAGTTGTCTGCAGCTTAAGGCTGCAGTGATGCACACTCCTTCTTGGAGCTGTGACCTCAGCTCCTCCCAGCAGAAGTCAGGATAGGGTCCTGTGTGCAGAAGCCATGACCACAGAGCCCCAGGACCCCTCTCTGGGGAGAACAATGGCTGTGGGCTTAATGTCAACCTCTCTCCAGGTTAGTCTTATAATGCTAGAGCCAGAAGAACCCCTAGAAATCTCTATTACAGAACTTCAAGCTGTGCAGTGAGTCCCTGGATTTCTCAGTAGTTTTCTCACTCTACTGTTCTTTCCCCAACCACATTCCTGGATGTGCTAACATGGGTCACCCTGCAGGGATTTAGAACCCTAAAGAATTCAAGAAAAACTAGTGGCTCCTAATTTATTTTTGTAATTGTGTTTTTACATAAAACCCTCCATGGAAAACATTTTTTCAAACATGTTTTCCTAGAAAACACATGATCAGCCAGGTACAGTGGCACATGCTGTAGACTTGAAAGTCTAAGACAGGAGAATCTCAGGTGTGAGGCCAACATGCAGTAACTTAGTGAGACCCAGTTTCAACATAAAAAAAATAAGATAAAATTAAGTGGTCTTAGGGTATATCTCAGAGGTAGAATGTTCCTGGGTTCAATCCCCAGTACCACCAAACAAAGAAAAAAAACAAACAAAATAAAGTGAAAACCTATTGACATAGCTCTGGCTTGAGCTGATCAGATTCATTTTACTTCTTAAAGTCTCACCAACCCTCTCTGCAAAAAGGGGTAGTAATAAGTTTTGTTACTATCTCCCTTATTCTCAGGTGAGCATCCAATGAGATGGAGAATGGGAAAACTTTCTAGTAGCAAAGATGCTGTTATGATTGTTAATATTTTTCTAAATCCCACACTCCCACACTATTCTGAGTTTATGGATTAGAGTCCATCTCATTCAATATCTTCTTGTGGAAGATGGACTGCTAGCCATGTAACAAAGACCTAGGAAAACAGGGATTACCTAGAAGCTGAACTCCATCCCTCTGCTACCATTCTTCTCCGCAACACAAGACAGGGATCCAAGGTCATAGAATCTCCAGAAAGTCAGTTCTGAAACTTTTTTGGTCTCAGCTTTTTCATTACCTTGTGTCATAAGATGGGGGTAAGTACTGTCACTTACATCAATTTATTTAAAACAAAAATATTTGTTCTACCTTTCGCTTGACGTTTGGAAAGAACCTTAAAGGGTTGTACGGTGTATGCTAATGGTTTGTGGTTATGATTAGTATCTTTGCTGTGTTCATTTCCTAGGGTTCTCATAACAAAACTACCATGGACTGGGTGGTTTAAGCAATGCAAATTTACTGTCTCACAGTTCTGCAATCCAGAAGCCCCAGAGCAAGGTGTCAGCAGGGTTGCTCCTTCTGAGAGCCTTTAATGGAATTAATTCCATCCCTCCCTCCTAGCTTTCGCTGGTTTGTTGGAATCTTTGGCATTCATTGGCTAATAGATCCCTGTCTTCATCTTACCTGATACTCTCCTTCTGTCCAAATCTGTGTCCACATTTTCCCTTTTATGAGGACATGGGTCATATTGGATTAGAGTCCCACCCTACTCTGTTATAGCCTCATTGTAAGCAATGATCTATTTCCAAATAATATCACATTATGAGGTATTGAGGGTTAGGATCTTGAAATATGAATTGGGGGGTACAGTTTAATCCATAACATAGTCATCATCATTATCATAATCTTTACAGGGGGTGAATTTGTTGAGATGCTTAGGTTCCCAGGGTCTAGCCTTGACATGGCCTCTCTGTAATTCACAAAGTTTCTTCATGTCATATAGCAGTGCACTTTTCTTCTTGAAAATGCCAATGGTATGTGTGTGTAGTGAGGAACACCTATAATCTCAGTACTTGGAGTACTTGGGAGGTTGAGACAAGAGAATTGCAGATTCAAGACCAGCCTCAGCAATGTAGATAAACTCTCAGCAACCTGGAGAGACCTTGCTTCAGAATAAAAAATAAAAAAGTTGGGGGTATAGTTAGGAAGTAGAATGCCCCCTGGGTTCAATCCAGTTTTTGTGTTAGTGCTACAAAAAAGCTGGGAGATGCTGATGGGGAGCCACATGAAGAGAAAATATGGAGACCTGGATTGTTAACACCTTGTCAAACATTTATTGACCTGTTCAGTTTCTCTCCAAGCTTCTATGATAATAAGGTGGAATATCTTCCACATGTGCAGAACCCGGTGACATACACCACGTAGGGAATTCACAAGTCAATAGGCCACGTTCTGACTCACTTTCATAATTCCCAAACTGAAAACATAAAGAGTATTTTTGTGTCTTTATGCTGACACGCATTGCAAAACTGTATGCATTAATCTCACCCTCCTTTCTTTTTCGAGCATTGTAGTTATCTTCTACTTAGAAGCCTACTTAACCCCAAGATGCAACATTAGAAAGGACAAATAAGATCAACCCACCCAATGGGTTCAGAACTTGACATTTTGACAGCAAATTGCAGCCTGTAACCTCTGCCTGTGAGTCATTGCAGGAGGGAACGTCAACTTGCGGGGGTGTGTGTTTTCTCTTTTACAACAAAATTTATGGAGGTGGTGTGATTGCCATAGTGAGAATGTTTGAATTGGTGATTTACACAACATTTCATACAAGAATACTGCCTGTGAGTGTTAAATATGACATTTGCATATTTTGTTTTCTTTTATCAGAAGTTCTTTGCAAATTCAGTTGAGATAGAGCTTAGACAAGAAAGAGGCATGGAAATCAGACTATACATTACCAAGATAATGATCACCAACACATACTTTTAAAAATAAAATTAAAAAAGCACTGAGTATATCATATAGGATTTTTTCTTAAGTGCTTTATGAAATGAGTCAGGATAAAAAATAAAGCAAAACAAATACAAAAACAAACAAATGCATGAGCAAATGAATAAAGCAAAAAGTTATAAACACTTGTAAACCCACCCACAAAAGCCTAACCATGTACATTTTCCCCTTTCTTCTATCCCACATCCATCATATTCTTCTTGTATAATCTTCAGCCTAAAGTTGGCAAGGGCAGTATGGAAACCCAAGGCATTGCTAAACCCAAGATAGTTCCATAAATCTGTTAAATCATCCTGATGTTCCATTTAGAAAACAATTTCCAATACCTCACTGTTTTGAATTTTCCTATACCATTGGAAATCTTCTAGGAGATATATTCATCCCCTATTATCTAAAAGCATTCTCCAGGAAGCTTGTGTTTTGCTGGTGGTTATGTCTCCTGTGCACTTATTTCTGCTGAATTACAGGGGTGCAGGCCCCTGTGGTCCTGTCTCACCAGCAAGCAGCCACTGTATGGAGTGGCTCATTCCCATGTTTCCTTTGGTGACAATGTTGAAAACAAGTAAACAGACCATTTGAATTCATCTAAACTGTTATGGGAATGCTTTCCAGCAATTTTTTTCTGCTTTCAGTGATCAAGTTGGAAGCTCTCACTTCCTAGTGGGGTGCAGTCTACTTCCAGAACCCTCCTTGCCAGTGCAGGCTGCTCAGTGCTTCTGTGCACAACCCCCAGGATGTCCATTTATTTATACTTGCCTATTGCCTTATAGATGCACCGAAGTGTGCGTGTGTGTGTGTGTGTGTGTGTGTGTGTGTGTGTGTGTGTGAGTGTTATTGGGGAGTGTGAGTGTTATTGGGGAGTGAACCCTGGAGCATTCTAACTCTGAGCTACACTCACTGCCCTATTTTTTTTTTTTTTAATTTGAAACGGGGTATCGCTAAGTTACCATGCTTTGGCCTCAAACCTGCAATGCTCTTGTCTTACCCACCTAAATATTCCAGGTGCATGCCATCTTGCCCAGCTGGCACTGATGTTTCCCTACCCTGTTTGGCTCTGTTTCCTTCATCAAACTGCCTATTTCAACTCCTCTAGGACAAAAAAAGTCTTCTCTTTTAGTCTGTTCTTTTCTCACCTAGTTTTTCCTTTCTTTTTGCATTTTCTTTACTGTCCCAAATTTCTTAAGTTCAGATACAGACATAGTCATCATAGCTCTCATGGTTCAGTTATAGAGAACAACGTCTACTCTAGCTAATAAGCAACTTATTATGAGTGAATTAAATGACTTACACAATGACCTAGAGGGTTGAAGAAACAAAATATATTTTAAGTTTACAGGAATAGCTCCCCAGACTACCATACCATTTCTGCCCATCGGAGAAGCTGCTGACTCTTCATGGTAGACCATATGACCATAATCCCAAAACTGACATGACTTGGAAGTGGTCATCACCAGAAAACTGCTATAATTAAGAAACCATTACTCTTTCAGCCCTGGGACCAACCAAATTTGTTACAATCTGCATCAGTGAAATGGAAGCCCTGTTCCCAGAAGCTATCAACTAGACCCTGAGACCTCTGCTGTATGCTGCAATTAAAAATTCAATGTCTCCATGGCTGTGTTTGCCAGCAAAATGGCAAAGCAGGCAATGTAGCCTCCACTTCAATTCTGCTTTCAAATATCATGTAAAGGCATCTGCTTGACCAAACCTATATACCTGCAGAATGCTTGCTGCAAAGAACCTGGAAAATGTAGTTTTCATTTTCTGAACCCTGCAGACAAGGCCAGCACAATGGACAGGGGGTGTGATTGGGGAGTGGAATAAGTATGACTTACTAACCCACCACATATATTGCAGTCATCTTTTATTTTTTTTTAACTTTTTCCATTATGATCAGTGGGCCACCACAATTGCTACATTCTGTTGATTTCCTTAAAAATATAGATTGTAGTCAAGCATTGTGGTAGATCCCTGTAATCCCAGTATTTGGGAGACTGAGACAGAGGATCCCAGGTTAAAGGCCAGCATGCTCACTGAGACTCTATTTCAAAACAACAACAACAATAACAACAAACACAACTCATTGAGACCCTATTTCAAAATTAAAATAAATAAAGATTGGGCTGGGGGGTACAGCTCAGGGGTAGAATGCCTCTGGGTTCAATCCCCAATACCACCACCACATACACAAAAAATATGAGTTCTATTCTTCTTCATTACATTATTTCTTTCTAGTTTAGTTTCTTAACCCTTCAGATCTGTACTATTGTATCAACTTGTTGCCTATTACTCTTCTAAAATCTTTCCATTAAGTCCAGTTTGTTTTTCCAGTACTGTTCTTTACTTATTCATTAATCAATTTTTGAGAGCCTGCTATATGTTAATAACTGTATGTTCAAAAGTCAGATTAGCAAGGTACCTGCTTTCAAGGTGCTTAATCATCTTGTGGTGAGAGTGGCAATGGGGTCCTGGAAAATAAGACAAAATTCCTCATGATGGTTATGGGAATAATAAATAAGTAAGCAAATAAATTATTTCTCTACTGTCACATCAATCGTGTGGTCAGGACTCAGGGTACTCTTCTCAAGAATTGAATTAATTCTTAGAGCTTGACCTTGACTTTCAAAATTCTCTATTTCATGGTTCCATCTTATTTATCTGCCTCAGCACTTGTGTAGCAACTCATCACTGTTAAACACAACTCAAGACACTTTAATCTTTGCCTGGTCCATTGCATTCACCTTCTAGGAATGCTTTTTATTCTTTGTCCTTAAAGTCAGTTTTTCATACAACATTCAGTGTGATCTTTTAAATTAAAAAAAATTATCATTATTTTTGTAGTTCTGAGGATTGAATCCAGGGACATTCTACCTCTGAGCTTTACCTGTAGCCCCATTTTTTAAAATTTTGAAACAAGATTTCACTAAGTTGTGGAGGTGCCTCACTAAGTTGCTGAGGCTGGACATGAACTTAGGATCCTCTTGTCTCTGCCTCCCAAGTACTGGGATTACAAGCAAGTGCCACTACTCCTGGCTCAGTGTGATCTTTTAAAGATGCTGTTCATATCATAACACTCTCCTGCCTGATGCTCAATAGCTGCTCATTAAAAATAGAACAAAATTCAATCCTTGCCATGTCTCTAGAGTCTGCAAGATTCTCCCAACTAACCCGAGGTCTCATCATAGCACTATCTTTGTCCCACCTTTTCTGAACATGCTGGGCTCATCACCACCTTGTGGCTTCTGTTATTTCTGCCAGAGATACTTTTCCCTCACTCTATTACTTATTTAGCTCTTTTCTATTTCTCATATCTTAAATCAGGTGCCACACCCCAAGAGATGCCCAAGTTTCAAAGGCAACAATCCCTTTACATTCTATTGCCCTCTCTTGTTTCCTTTGTAGCACCAATAACCACCTGAAATAATTATAATAGTAATATAATAATAATAATAATAATAATAATAATAATAATAATAATAATTAATAACAACAACTATTATGGTTCTGGGATTGAACCTAGGGATATTCTACCACCAACATATACTGCAGCCCTTTTTATTTTTTGTTTTGAAACAGAGTCTTGCTACATTGCTGAGGCTATCCTCAAATCCATGATTCTCTTGTCTCAGCCTCCCAAGTACTGAAATTATAAGCTTACAACACTATGCCTGGTGAGACTATTTTTTGACTTGCAGAATATAAACTCCACAAAGAGAAGAGGTGAGAACATTGCTTTTTTCTCTGTGTATATCCAATATCTAGACCCATGTTTAGCATTCCATAAACATTTTTTGAATTAATAATGAATAAAGACTATAAATCTATTCTTTATCTCATAAAGAATGCTTCCTCTCTAAAAATGTTCCTGATCATACCTATCTGCTTTCTTCCTCTTTGAGCTTCCCATCTTTCCCATTGCTGATTGAATGTGCCTCTCATTTGGGATTTGCTCCAGGCACTTGTGAGTATTATCTCTAATTGCATTAAATACCCATGTATTGTCTCCCTAATTTTAGAGTTTTATTTGGGGGACTGTCATTAAGGAATATGCTTTTGCATCCTATTCAGTAAGGGCATGCTCTTTAAGACCCATACACCTACTTGATCCCCTGAAGACATGGACATTGTTCTGAGCATTTGGCTAATAGTATGCTCTTACTTCTCACGGTTCTATCTCCTCTTCTTAGATTAATGTAGAAGATGGAATTATGTAGTTGGACATCAGAAATGTAAAGTACTGCAGTGAAGGCCTGGCACGGCCATCCCATTATGTTGGCTTGTTGCTTCAGAAAGTTACTAAAGTATTCAGAGTTCCATGTACCTGTCCCTGTTGCTGTGGCATACTGGTACCAGTGAGCTCTCTTACCTAGTGTCTCATCCTCAGCCTTAGATGTTACTCTCTAGACTTCTCATCTATAAGCTTAGCCCTTTGACCTGACCATTTGATTTTCACAACACTGATTACATTTCCTACAATTTTAACTCCTATATCAGCAATTGTGAGATAACTTTGGCTGACACTAATTGTGGGATGGCCCATGTCCTATCATAGATGAGGTCAATTGGCAGCCAGAAGACAAAAAAAGTCATGTAAGAATATTTTGTTTGGCCTGATCTATATTTTATAAATTTGATCTGATATCCCACAATTAGATTTCACACGAAAATGTAGATATTCACGTTGTGTTGAAAAACTAGGAGTTCTAGCAACCATGGGCTCACATTCCCACAGGACAACACATGGCTGGAGGCAAGCATTCTCTAAATGGGTCACAGACACTCTAATTCTGAGACCCCTCTAGTCTCATAACATATGTTTAACACTTCCAGTCTGGTCCCTCTAGGCTCTTCAGTTTGAGACCCTTGAGCTACAGCAATCACAGAGTTATATCGTGGGAAGTCATTGGGGAGCTTTACACAGGAGAATGGTACAATCTGAATGGTATTTTTAAAATATCACTCTGGATACTTTATACATAGCAGGCTTTACTGTGGCAAGAATGGAAGAAGATAAAATAATATTGAATACCTATTACTATGAGTTAAGATTATCCAGGATGACTGTCTGGAAGTGCTGGTCTCATACCTGATCTGTAGTGACTGCTTGCTCTATGTTGGGTCTGGGTGGTATCAGAGGCAGTAAATTAATCTTCTTTGCTTTCATAAATACTTTCTTTGCTTGGGCTTATGAAAAAGCTATAAACATTCTCACCTCTTCTCCTGTTTCCTCCTGCTTCTAACTCTTACCTTCTCTTCTACTCTGTTATCTGGCAGAGATTTGCAATGTGCACAGTATGAGTCTTTGGTATTAGAGTTCACTGCTCTCCAGCCTTATCCTGGCCCAAGAGTCACGGCTGCCTTTTCTGCTTTGCTCAGCTGAAGTGAGACTGGAGCAGTCTGGTCATTAATGGTCTGGCTGGTGGAGATGCTCAAACATTTAGGTGAGTTTTCTTTCTTCCCTCCTACCATGTTGGGTTCATCTGTGTTGGAACACAGGTACCAGTTGCTTTGGCCAGTCAGCGTTTCCTCCATGGAAGCCACCAGCTACCCAAGAACCCATCCATCCATTCTTTGCCACATCTGTTGGAACAACTCTTTCTGATTTTATTTCAGCTTCTGCCATGTGATAAACTGTCCACTGATTTACAATTCCTGCCAGGTTATTCCCTTCATTTTTTAATATCAAGAGTCTCTCCAACACCCACTTAGATGCTGTCTGAGTCAATATTCTCACGGTTGTATCTCAGTAAACCTGACCACACAACTTAGGGGAAGGAAGATTTGCTCATAGTTTTTTGGAGATCTCAGAGCTCAGTCCATGTGAGCCTGGGTGCAGAACTGTAGTCAGGCCATGGTTACGGGAAGCAGAGAGAGGGAAAGCACATGGGCTTCGCTCTTCACCTTTCAGAGGCTGGGAGGAGAAGAGCAAGCAAGCAAGGGGATTCAAAGACAAGCACCATAACTGAGTCCACACCCCCAGGAACCCCCCCTTCTCTAGCACATTCCACTGGCCTAGGTTGCCACCCAGATAAATCTATCACCTACTGATGAGATTACAACCCTCATGACTTAACCATACCAACCTGAGCTTAATACATGAGCGCTTCACGAGGCGCTCTATTATCTGACCTTAGCAGGTGCTATCTCTCAACAGCTTTTCTGTCAGAATTCTAGTGCTTCAGTTATATAGTCAGTGTTACCAAATCATTTAGAACAGGAAGAACAGTGGTGTTCTCTGATTCTGCTATTTACCTTAGGGCTAAAAACTCAGGCATCCAGGGCATTTAACAAGGAATGAAATTTCTATCTGAGAAATGCTATTTAATGATGATTAGAGGAATAGTAATTAAAGAAAAGAGAGAGCTCTATCCATGCATATGGAACATGTATGCTCTCAATTAATCAACTATTAATTATTAAATATTTGTTGAACATCCACAGTGCAGGAGGCATGAAGTTCTGAGAGAGCACACCAAAGACATGGTTCATACCCTTTGGGAACTTGTGATCTAAAGAAATTTAGACTTCAACTTGTGACAATATGCTCTGGCTGTGACTCTCTGTAGATAAAACAAAGGCTGCAATTCAAAGCATCTCTGAGCTCCAATTTAATCCATGGCTCGCTGTACTACTCATATTTCAAATCCTCTGCTTGACTCTTTGCTAGTGAAAGAGTAAGCACGCCTCCTATCCTTTAAGTCTCAGTGAAGAGCTCACCTCCTCTGTGCAGCCTACCTGACCCTCCCAGCAGTGTTGATGCCTCCTTTCATACTTCTACCAGCACTGTGTGTCTATGAAGAGCTTTATAACCTTACCTCGTAATTCATCTTTTGCATGTCCTCTTCCATCGCCATGAGATTCTGATTCCTTAAGGACTTGAAACACGTTTCATTCTTATATTAGTGATATCACTCCTTGAAGCTAGGTCTCAGTCTTAGGAATCTGATAACATCTGCTCTCTCAATTAATTTAAAATTTCCTCTGTGCTAGGCACTGCTTGGGGAATATTCGTGTGGAGACGGCAGATTTAGAACAGATGATAAGCAAGTGCTAGAAAAGAATATGATGACTACTATGCCAGAAGTATAAAAGGCCTTCCTGACTCAAGAGTCCCAGGAAGCTTCCCTGCCAAAATGACATGGATATGGAAAGGAAAGGGAGCAAGACCAGAGAGGAAGGCTTAGGTCCAAAAATCAGAGACTATACTCTGAAGGCTTAGAGAAAGGAAATCATTTTGGCAACTACTTATCTCTTGCAAATGTGAGACATTCCTTCATTTTTTTTTTTTTTTGTGCTGGGGATTGAACTAGGTTTGAATCAGGTGTATTCTACTTCCAAATACCAGCCCATTTTATTTTTTACTTCGAAACAGGGTCTTGTTAAGTTGCTGAGGATTTTGCTAAATTGTTGAAGCTGGCCTCAAACCTGCAATCCTCCTGTCTCAATCTCACAAGTACTGGGATTACAGGCATGTGTGACCACACCTGGCTTCATTCCATCTTTACTGCAGCTTTAAATTAGAAAACTCATCTCTTTACTAGGCAAGTCTTCATATATGCTCTTGATTTAGTATACCCTTTTTCATTCTTCAAAATTGCATTTTTAAATTTTATTGGTGCATTTTAATCATACATCATGATGAAGTTCAGAGTGATAGAGGCATAGAACTTTATTCCAGATCATACCAATATTGCATTTTTTGACATCTTTGATTATGGATTATTTAATCTTCTCATTTAATACTTAATCACATTCTTTCATTTTTATACAGGTATACATATTTGTGTGTATGTGTATATATATCTTTTAATTCTTTTTTCAGTTTCCTTTATTTTTTGCTAGTCACCATGAAAATTCCAAACCAATCTCATTTGGGTTCTATCTTATTCAGGATGGTACTTTGCTTTTACAACTGGCAGAGTCAAAAGAGGATGGATCGGGGACCCCAAAATCTACCAGGATAGAAACTATGTTTTAGTCCAAAGCTCAGAGGTACAGCATAAGGGGAAGAGGCAACTAAATCAAACTCTTATTGGTTTGTATTTCTTTTAATTTTTCTTCCCTCCCTCCCTCCCTCCCTCCCTCCCTTCTTTCCTTCCTTCCTTCCTTCCTTCCTTCTTTCCTTTCTTCCTTCCTTCTTTTACTAGGGATTGAATCTAGGAGCATTCTACCTCTAGATCTACAGCTCCAGCCCTTTTGATTCTTTTATGTTGAAACTGAGTCTTGCTAAGTTACTGAGGGCCTTGCTAAGTTGCTGAGGCTGGTCTGGAACCAGCAATCCTCCTACCTCAGCCTCCCAAGAACTGGTATTACAGGTGTGCACCACCTTGCCTGGCTTGATAATTCCAGTGTAGAGTTTCTCAGTGACAGGAGATTTTTCCTCTTCTCTTTTCTAACTTCCATAGGGATGAGCTGTCCCATGCTCAAAATTGTCAAAGTCCTTCACCCAGACATGACAACTCAATGACATGTTATAATATTGTAATCATTTAAAAGATTCCTCCGCAAATTTCAAAACTAGTGAATAGTCCCCTTTATTCCCAATAGCAAAGACTCCTTGTAATACCTTCCAGTCTGCTCCTCTGATCTGGAACACAGGATTAAAGCCTGGGATCGAGGATGAGGCTGCAGTCTGAGTCTTGACCCTCTGATGGATCTTTGAGGAAATGGATTCTGTGCATGTCCAAACACACTTCACCACCTGGACAGACATCCCAAGTGATGCTCTTTGACAAGCTGGTCCCTAGCATGGTATCAGGAACCATTCCCTCCCCCAGGCTCCCCTGTGTTCAACAAAGCACCGTCACAGTTCTTTCCCAGAAGCTGTGAACATGGAGCCTTCAGGTCTCCTTTCCAATTCTCTCTTATATTTTTATTTCAATACTGTATTTGTGCTATCTTTTTATCTTCTTAATTGTACCAGGGCTGTATCATAAATTTACATAACTTCAGAGATAGAGCCTGCCTGCCTGCTTATCTGCCTGCCTTCCTTCCTTCCTTCCTATTCTGATGGTTGAACCCAGAGGCATTCTCTTTTCCTGGAGGTTGAACCCACAGGCGTTATTCCTCTGAACTACACCCTCAGCCCCATTTTATTTCTTATTTTGAAACAGGGTCTCACTAAGTTGCTGAGGGCCTCGCTTAATTGCTGAGATTGACTTTGAACCTGTGGCCTCCTGTCTCAGCCTCCCAAGTACTGTCACAATGTTCTTATATTCTCTATAACACTGAGCTGAGTGCAGTTTAGACTGCTAGTAAACATTTTTTTTTTCAGAATAAATGAGTAGGTAGAATTTAAACAGGAAACAGATTAAATCCAATTGCATATAAAGCTCTTATTCAAGCTCTTTTGTTCTTAAAAGGAAATCACCTTCAAGGTGGCATATTTTCCAAATTGTCTGCATCTTGGGAACACCATCTAGTCACATGGTCCAGAAAATGCGTGTCACATCCTCAAGGAGAAGCCATTCATGAAGCAGTGCCTGATCGAGTTTCTAAGAGAGGGTGAGGGTGTGTGTTCTATTTTACTCAGACAAATGGCTTCAGGTCCCTTGGCTCACATTGCAGAAAGATTTTTTTTTTTTTCTTAAGAGAGGCAGCACTTAGGGAGGCCTGAAGAAACCCAAGCATTTAGAGTGACAGGATTTGTGTATTCTGTGTGTGACCAGTAACAGCATACCCGACACAGATAGGAAAGGTAACATATCCGCTTTCAAACTGAGAAAGCCAAGGCTTGAAAAGGTTGACTCACTTAAGATTATCCCGCAGCATATGCTGAGGTTGTGAAAGTTCTCCAGGTTTTATCAGTCCTCTGTATGGATATCTGCTGTTAGACAAAAGGACCCTATGTTCTCTGGAGGCCTTTGAGAACAAATTCCTCTCTGGGCTCAGTCACCCTTGAGGTTTCAACCTTTGTTCCATCTTGCCCTGAATGGTGGTTGTTAGTGAAGCCCCTTCCAAACTATGCCTGTAATAATTTCCGTCCTGCATCCCAGAAAAACTGAGAACACGGGGTGGGGCTCTGTCCCTCCTGCTAACCTCCTGGCTTGTTGCTATTTACTTAATGATTAATCCTTCAGCACTGCCTTGTTAAATAGAAGGATAATATTTTCCTTCTGTCTGGACTGGACAGCCTCCCAGTTCCAGTCAGGTACCTCTGAGCCATGGAGTTGACAGCATATAATATGCCTTTTGTGTTGACCTTTCAGCTTGGGCAGGGGAGGGCAGAAGCAAAGGATGCTCTGAATAGTGGATTTCCTTCTGTTTATCAGCTCTAGGGTCAAGTGCAGTACTTAGTAAAACAACAACAACAACAACAACAACAAACCCATAAGGATAGAATACCAATAGCCTTATAGGCATGATTGTCTCTTTTTCTTAAATATTTTCAAGTCATTATTTTAAAAATTTATTTCATTTTATTTTATTTGTGGTACTGGGATTGAACCCAGGGATATTTACCTCCGAGCTACCCCCTTAGCACTTTTTTTTAAATTGGGAGCATTGTAGTTTTACAACATACTGGGGTACAGAGTGTTAGAAAATACATGCACACAACTCGTGTTGTCCTCCCCACTGGATCCCTTCCTCCTTCACCCTCACCCCACAAGTCTTTGAGATTGAATTGGCAATTTGGTAAATGTTTGTGACATTATTTCTACTACACATTCTTTATGACTTCATCTCCCTTCCCCCTCTCTTCCCTAATCGCCCCCAGTCATTTGCTTGAAGGAATAGATGTATCTCTGCTCATCTATCTGATGCATGTTACCCTTAGTTTTAATTTGTGTTTTTAAACAGGGTATTGCTAGATTGCTGGTAGTTTTGCTGTTACTGAGGCTGGCCTCAAACCTGCAATCCTCCCATTTCAGCCTTCCAAGTACTGGTATTACTGGCATGCTCCAACACATTGGGTGCAAGTTATCTTTAATGTGGTGGTTATGGGCAAATTGTCAAATCTATAGTGTAGCTATCTCATTATAAAAATTCAAGTGTGGAAAGTATGTATTCCTTTCTAACTTAGAGTTAATTGACTGCCTTTAGGAAGGTATAGGAAGAATAAGAAGAAAAATATTTGATGCTACAAACAATTTGGGAAATAACCAATATGAAATTCTTAGTGACTCTGGAGAAAGAAAACCGAGATCATGCTGAGGTGAGAAAATAGATTTTCTAATAAGGAGCATTAGCTTGTTTCTGGTTATTGTTTTCCACCTCTCCTAGGAGTGGGGAACTCAAGTTGACTTTGGCATATTTATATGTATGCATTGGTTTGAAGATGGGAGCTGATCATGTGTACACATGGTATAGTTTAGTGGGATATCTGTGTTACTGGTGCGATAAAGTTGCTTGGATGTTGTATCTCTGTGGCCTCCATAATTACTTTCTGACAGGCTGGCGTACTGTTAAGAATTAAGCCTTCTTACTTCTTTTCCTTTTTTGTTCAAATCTTGATGATTGAACTCAGGTGGTAATGTTTTTGAAGGATTTCTATAAAATCAAAATTGAAACAAACCCCAAAATTTACAACCAAAGAAGAAATCTGACTATGGAGTTATGTTTTGAAAAACTGTTCTATCTGCAATCAAATATGGCCAGCCTTATCGCCTCAGTCAGGGAATTTATACCACCAGGGTGGAGATGTTGATAAGGAATGGGGATTGAGGTCAATGCCCTTGATGTAGCATCCTTCCTGATGAGTGCCAACCACTTTTTCAATGAAGACCTGACACTGTGTCACATGCATTTCTTTTTCTGAATTCCTATAACCTTTATAAGCCATACCAGACTTGCTTTTTATTTTTCTTTATTTTTTCAACTAAAAAAAAAGTTTATTGTTAACAATTTGGGGTTTTAAAAATTAATTTTCCAAACTTTTAATATATGTTCCCAGATAACTGTTTATGATGTCTATGACTCTACCTTGCAGTCTTTTTTATGGAATTATTGAGAACATTCATGTAGAATAGATTTCACGTAAAGTGAACAATTTGCTGATTTTTGACATATGTATACACTTCCAAAACCATCACCATAATTAAGATAGTAAACATATACAGCATTCCCTAGAGCTTCTGGTGTTATTTTGTAATTCATTCCTCTCTTCATCCCCAAATCAACATCTACCAGAACAACTGACGTAGGTTTCATCATCATAGATTGATTTTTCCTCCTAGAATTTTACTTAAGTGAAGTCATCTATTTTTTTTTGTTTTTTGGGGGTTTTTTTGTTGTTGTTTTTTACTGGGCTCTTTTACTCATATTAATAATTATCCATTTTATCTGCAGTTCCATTAGATGATGGATATAATGCAATTTTTCCTTTTATAAATTGATGGGTATTGTTCTTTTTTCCCAGATTTTGGCTACTATAAATAATACTG